>CAWVQI010000204.1:27500-30396 GCA_963932335.1 Andrena marginata | reverse complement strand
ACTTAATTCTATCTCGGATATGTGCCTCCTCTCCTCTCTCTCTCTCATCACTTCCACACACCATCTTCATACTTCTCCAGACACCATATATATATATATATATATATATATATATATATATATATATATATATATCCTAGGATTTTCCACAGACTAACACTCCATCGGATATGATATATGTGCCTTTCTCTCCACTCTAACTTCATTATACTTCGAGACATCATATCGTTTCAATTTTTCCACTAACTAATAATATTAAACGGATATGTGCATTTTATACACTTTCACAGAAAGATCTCAGATTCATACAAAATTCATTATATTTCCCTTATAAATAAGGATGGCATCGGATGCTCGATAAAGCGCGTATCACGCGTACCGCTGCATCCATCGGGAAGCACGGAGTACACGCGCGCTAGCATCCACCGTAGAAGCACGGACCACTACACGCTGGACAAATCGACAAAGCGCGTAACATTCACGCTGGTCATGTACGTAATAGCGCGGACAAGTGCATGCTGAGCAAACGGGAAAGCGCGAATCGTGCCATGCTGGTCATAACGAGTTGGTACGTAATGTGCGCGCTAGGCATATCGATATCTGACACCTCTATGGGTTTGTATCTACTTTCTCCCTCTTTCAAAGTTCGAACTTTCAGTTCGATACTTTATATGTACCCGACGCTAGCCTTCCTTAGCGTTTTGTTAAGTTTAAATTCGTCCATCTGCGTGGATGAAGAGTTGAATGCACGAGGTCGTACAAGCATACACAGAATTGCATATGTGTCACCAACGTCACTTATGGACGCTCACCACATAAGGGCCATTCGGACTTATAGACACCGACCCGTGGTAATGCTGTGTGGAGAAATCCAAAAACGCAACACGGTAAGAACAGTCGAGACAAATTCTCGAGGAGCGGTGACTGCTTCTCAACCGAGGTCATAGAATAGCCACGCACCCAACGCTGCTCCGACCGAGACGCTCGGACCGTCGCTCTCCCTTATAGATACCGAACGGCCGGCCGGAACGCCGGCGCCGCCGTACCTTACGCACGGCCGCTTATGGGCGCAAACCGCCGCTACAACAGACCGTTCGACCGGCACGTTGGGACTTAGCCGCGGAGAGCGTCGGATACAAGAGTAAAACGACTTAACGAATTATTATAAACATTTGCCGCGAACATTAACACGATACATACTCGATCCCAAACGACATTCAAAAATAATATCTAGGGACTTTGAAAATTTTCGGAGCGATTGGAGTTATTCGCGATTATCTCGAAAACCAGCGCGACGACCGGGGTCGAAACCTTAATATGAATTGATCGCAATGTCGCGACACGCAAGGATCAGTGGTCGTTTTCGACGATCGGACGACTCTGTGTTCGGAGGATGGTGCGGAACGACTCTGAGAGCTCGCGGTACTTTAAAAATTTTCGGAGCGATTGGAGTTATTCGCGATTATCTCGCAAACCAGCGCGACGACCGGGGTCGGAACCTTAATATGAATTGATCGCAATGTCGCGACACGAAAGGATCAGTGGTCGTTTTCGACGATCGGACGACTCTGTGTTCGGGGGATGGTGCGGAAGGACGCTGAGAGCTCGCGGTACTTTAAAAATTTTCGGAGCGATTGGAGTTATTCGCGATTATCTCGCAAACCAGCGCGACGACCGGGGTCGGAACCTTAATATGAATTGATCGCAATGTCGCGACACGAAAGGATCAGTGGTCGTTTTCGACGATCGGACGACTCTGTGTTCGGAGGATGGTGCGGAACGACTCTGAGAGCTCGCGATACTTTAAAAATTTTCGGAGCGATTGGAGTTATTCGCGATTATCTCGCAAACCAGCGCGACGACCGGGGTCGGAACCTTAATATGAATTGATCGCAATGTCGCGACACGCAAGGATCAGTGGTCGTTTTCGACGATCGGACGACTCTGTGTTCGGAGGATGGTGCGGAAGGACGCTGAGAGCTCGCGGTACTTTAAAAATTTTCGGAGCGATTGGAGTTATTCGCGATTATCTCGAAAACCAGCGCGACGACCGGGGTCGAAACCTTAATATGAATTGATCGCAATGACGCGACACGCAAGGATCAATGGTCGTTTTCGACGATCGGACGACTCTGTGTTCGGGGGATGGTGCGGAAGGACGCTGAGAGCTCGCGGTACTTTAAAAATTTTCGGAGCGATTGGAGTTATTCGCGATTATCTCGCAAACCAGCGCGACGACCGGGGTCGGAACCTTAATATGAATTGATCGCAATGTCGCGACACGCAAGGATCAGTGGTCGTTTTCGACGATCGGACGACTCTGTGTTCGGAGGATGGTGCGGAAGGACGCTGAGAGCTCGCGGTACTTTAAAAATTTTCGGAGCGATTGGAGTTATTCGCGATTATCTCGAAAACCAGCGCGACGACCGGGGTCGAAACCTTAATATGAATTGATCGCAATGACGCGACACGCAAGGATCAATGGTCGTTTTCGACGATCGGACGACTCTGTGTTCGGGGGATGGTGCGGAAGGACGCTGAGAGCTCGCGGTACTTTAAAAATTTTCGGAGCGATTGGAGTTATTCGCGATTATCTCGCAAACCAGCGCGACGACCGGGGTCGGAACCTTAATATGAATTGATCGCAATGTCGCGACACGAAAGGATCAGTGGTCGTTTTCGACGATCGGACGACTCTGTGTTCGGGGGATGGTGCGGAACGACTCTGAGAGCTCGCGGTACTTTAAAAATTTTCGGAGCGATTGGAGTTATTCGCGATTATCTCGCAAACCAGCGCGACGACCGGGGTCGGAACCTTAATATGAATTGATCGCAATGTCGCGACACGAAAGGATCAGTGGTCGTTTTCGACGATCGGACGACTCTGTGTTCGGAG
>CAWVQI010000204.1:12500-15000 GCA_963932335.1 Andrena marginata | reverse complement strand
ACATTCAAAAATAATATCTAGGGACTTTGAAAATTTTCGGAGCGATTGGAGTTATTCGCGATTATCTCGAAAACCAGCGCGACGACCGGGGTCGAAACCTTAATATGAATTGATCGCAATGTCGCGACACGCAAGGATCAGTGGTCGTTTTCGACGATCGGACGACTCTGTGTTCGGAGGATGGTGCGGAACGACTCTGAGAGCTCGCGGTACTTTAAAAATTTTCGGAGCGATTGGAGTTATTCGCGATTATCTCGCAAACCAGCGCGACGACCGGGGTCGGAACCTTAATATGAATTGATCGCAATGTCGCGACACGAAAGGATCAGTGGTCGTTTTCGACGATCGGACGACTCTGTGTTCGGGGGATGGTGCGGAAGGACGCTGAGAGCTCGCGGTACTTTAAAAATTTTCGGAGCGATTGGAGTTATTCGCGATTATCTCGCAAACCAGCGCGACGACCGGGGTCGGAACCTTAATATGAATTGATCGCAATGTCGCGACACGAAAGGATCAGTGGTCGTTTTCGACGATCGGACGACTCTGTGTTCGGAGGATGGTGCGGAACGACTCTGAGAGCTCGCGATACTTTAAAAATTTTCGGAGCGATTGGAGTTATTCGCGATTATCTCGCAAACCAGCGCGACGACCGGGGTCGGAACCTTAATATGAATTGATCGCAATGTCGCGACACGCAAGGATCAGTGGTCGTTTTCGACGATCGGACGACTCTGTGTTCGGAGGATGGTGCGGAAGGACGCTGAGAGCTCGCTGGTACTTTAAAAATTTTCGGAGCGATTGGAGTTATTCGCGATTATCTCGAAAACCAGCGCGACGACCGGGGTCGAAACCTTAATATGAATTGATCGCAATGACGCGACACGCAAGGATCAATGGTCGTTTTCGACGATCGGACGACTCTGTGTTCGGGGGATGGTGCGGAAGGACGCTGAGAGCTCGCGGTACTTTAAAAATTTTCGGAGCGATTGGAGTTATTCGCGATTATCTCGCAAACCAGCGCGACGACCGGGGTCGGAACCTTAATATGAATTGATCGCAATGTCGCGACACGCAAGGATCAGTGGTCGTTTTCGACGATCGGACGACTCTGTGTTCGGAGGATGGTGCGGAAGGACGCTGAGAGCTCGCGGTACTTTAAAAATTTTCGGAGCGATTGGAGTTATTCGCGATTATCTCGAAAACCAGCGCGACGACCGGGGTCGAAACCTTAATATGAATTGATCGCAATGACGCGACACGCAAGGATCAATGGTCGTTTTCGACGATCGGACGACTCTGTGTTCGGGGGATGGTGCGGAAGGACGCTGAGAGCTCGCGGTACTTTAAAAATTTTCGGAGCGATTGGAGTTATTCGCGATTATCTCGCAAACCAGCGCGACGACCGGGGTCGGAACCTTAATATGAATTGATCGCAATGTCGCGACACGAAAGGATCAGTGGTCGTTTTCGACGATCGGACGACTCTGTGTTCGGGGGATGGTGCGGAACGACTCTGAGAGCTCGCGGTACTTTAAAAATTTTCGGAGCGATTGGAGTTATTCGCGATTATCTCGCAAACCAGCGCGACGACCGGGGTCGGAACCTTAATATGAATTGATCGCAATGTCGCGACACGAAAGGATCAGTGGTCGTTTTCGACGATCGGACGACTCTGTGTTCGGAGGATGGTGCGGAAGGACGCTGAGAGCTCGCGGTACTTTAAAAATTTTCGGAGCGATTGGGGTTATTCGCGATTATCTCGTATGATATTCCTGAAGCGTGTGTACCTCTGCGCTTGTCAGGTTGCACTCCAGCGGCGTATTGCTTCGCCATCGATTTATTCAAAGAAGTTCCTGCGGCGTATTGCCCCGCCGCCGAAATGTTGCAATTTCCAGCGGCGTGTTGCTTCGCCGCCGAAATAGACTATGTGCCAGCGGCGTATTGCTTCGCCGCCGAAATGCACCATGTTCCAGCGGCGTATTGCCTCGCCGCCGAAATGCACCATGTTCCAGCGGCGTATTGCCTCGCCGCCGAAATGCACCATGTTCCAGCGGCGTGTTGCTTCGCCGCCGAAATAGACTATGTGCCAGCGGCGTGTTGCCTCGCCGCCGAAATGCACCATGTGCCAGCGGCGTGTTGCCTCGCCGCCGAAATAGACTATGTGCCAGCGGCGTGTTGCTTCGCCGCCGAAATGCACAATGTTCCAGCGGCGTATTGCTTCGCCGCCGAAATGCACCATGTTCCAGCGGCGTATTGCCTCGCCGCCGAAATGCACCATGTTCCAGCGGCGTGTTGCCTCGCCGCCGAAATAGACTATGTGCCAGCGGCGTGTTGCCTCGCCGCCGAAATGCACCATGTTCCAGCGGCGTGTTGCCTCGCCGCCGAAATGCACCATGTTCCAGCGGCGTATTGCTTCGCCGCCGGAATAGACTATGTGCCAGCGGCGTGTTGCCTCGCCGCCGAAATGCACCATGTTCCAGCGGCGTGTTGCCTCGCCGCC
>CAWVQI010000204.1:5000-7500 GCA_963932335.1 Andrena marginata | reverse complement strand
CACCGCGACGCCGGGCGGCTGGGCCGCACGAGAAGCTGGGCTGAAGAATGGAAGGAGAAGAAGAATATACACAAAACTCTTCTCTCAGATCCTTTCCTCTTTCTCTCCCTTGCTCGCTCGCAGTTTCCCATGCGCACCGCGCGTGTATATACGGCAACGCGCCACGCACATTATCTCTTTTCCCCCGTACACATCCCGGCTCATAGCAAGACCCGCGTCGACGAATCTATGTGATCGAGGATTCTCGTATATCCAGAGGTGCCATCGCACGCGATTCCAGAGAAAAAGTATATTTTATTGAACTCCTCTCTTCTTCTCTAATCGAGAGAATTACAGCAGTCACCCCTACCTCTATATTTGCGCCACGCCAAAGTGTCTTTTCGTGTCGCGCATCGTCGATGCGGGAGGAGACTCTCGCGGAACGATCACCACCGGTTTTTACTTTAACGTCCGTCCGCTATTATTAGCTTTGAGATTCCGCTATCCCTTCATCACGCCTCGAGCAGTGACAACACACTTATCTTCGCAGCAGTGGGAACCGTGGAAAAATAAGCTCTTTTCCGTGGACTGGACGACCGGTGAGACCCGCGGGTCTCGTATACGATCGACCAACAACGCGACAAAGACATGGGGCGATCGGGGAGACGCGTCTTCTTCAATTCTACGAAGGAGAGGTCTTCTTATACACCTTTCGCGGCATCGGCGCCTTTTCGATTCGTCAAAGTTCAAATTCACGCAGCCGCGCCAATGAGGATTCCAGGGTACAGAAACGTTTTAAACGACGCGTGGAGCAATATCACTCTTCTCATCGGACGTTTGGCGCAAACACTCTCTTGTGTGTCGACGGAACGTGGCCATAGGGTAGGGTGGGAATGGAATATATAGGGCGGCTAGGCGAGGACACTCGCAACTACGGGGAAATACATCGACCCGATCATGTTAACGAGTGGTTCCGCACAGAGCGCCGCCTCCTACATCTCATTCCATGTACACCACACACCACCCTTTGGATCTTCACGGCATCCCGAAGAACGAGTGTGTTTTGTGCCCTCGATGTATCGATTGACTTTTCTTCCTCTCACTTGTCAACGGACGACCCTCTTTTTAAAATCCCTGGGGCTGCGTGAACGCCAACACGATACAAATCGGCGCGCATATGCCGCGCACTCCGCCCTATCTCTCTCTCTCTCTCTCTCTCTCTCTCTCTCTCTCTCTCTCGCTCCCGCTCTTCGCGGTCTCTCTTTCTCAGGACAAATTTTTCATTTCAGGCGACGTCGGGAGCACGGTAAATGATCTCGGGGCGCGGGATGTGAAGGTGGCAAACTCTAAAACACCAGTGCGAGCGGAGAGGCCGCTGTGTGTGTGTGGTGATCCAGGGAGCGGTGCAGCACACGGGCGGTCGTTATAAAGCAACGACGCACAACGCCGTGAAAGCGGGCACGCACGCGAGTCCCTAAGCGATCATTCATCACACATTTCGCCTCTCTCTTTTTCTGGTTCTCGCACAGGAGGAGAGTACAACACACACGCTTCACGATTCTCACGCGCGAGCCGTTGCAAACGCCGACGAACATCCCAACTTTCGCTCGTACGTCGCGTATCTGGCGTGTATATTATCATCCGTCCCGACTCCGAAACGCGTTACATCTTCGGAAACGCGAGACGGCGAGGATGCGATGATGATTATGTACGCAGAACCGACGCAAGCAGTCTTTTGTATGTGATAACGACCCTCAGCCAGGCGTGGTCCAGGAATTGTATCCGTGGACCGCAATGTGCGTTCGAAATGTCGATGTTCATGTGTCCTGCAGTTCACACGTTGACGCGCAATTAGCTGCGTTCTTCATCGACCCACGAGCCAAGTGATCCACCGTTCAGGGTAATCGTGTTATTAAATATATTCGTTATTATCTTTGTGTTCTCGGTTCGGATGAAGCCGAGGCCCGTGCGCCTCCAACCAGCGCGCGAAGGAGGTCCGGGCGTCGCCAGCGTTGACGACACGGTGTCCGATTTGTCTCCAGGACGTGAAAACACCGCCGAAGCGTACCGCGGAAATACCGCGAACACGTCCGGCGGGCCGAGCGTACATATCATTTAAAAACCTTCGAGATACACGGCCGGGTACGAGAACCGTAATAATATAAACCGTGTACTCGGGGCGGGGGGCCACACCGCACGCGGCAGCATCCTCTCACGCACGCACGCTCTCTTATCGTCGGGCCGCCCCTCGAAAGCGGACGCACGGCCGGCTTCGATCGGTCCAATCTTCGGACTATCGCTATCGAAGCTTCACAGCCGGTCCCTTTTTTTCGGCTATCAGGGCGCGCGATTAAGCGAGCGATTATACTCGGGATGCACATCGACGCGATGGATGGCGGTGGCGCGAGCCGCCGCCCCCTAGGTTACCCGGATCCCCTCCGAGGAGAGTGTCAAGTCCCAGGACAATTTCGGAGTGCGCGACCAAAGACCTAGGAGAAGCGGGATGCGAGTGGAAGAAACG
>CAWVQI010000203.1:0-22910 GCA_963932335.1 Andrena marginata | reverse complement strand
AAATTTTAATTTTTATGGATGAAATTTTTAGCAAATTTAATTGAAACTATCTTCGATTTTTTTGGATTTTTTACAAATATTAATTTTTATGGACGACATTTTAGCAAATTTAATTGAAACTATCTTTGATTTTTTGGATTTTCTTTAAATTTTTAAGTTTTATGAACTAAATTTGAGCAAATTTAATTTAAGCTATCTTCTATTTTTTGAATTTTCTTCCAAATTTTTATTTATATGAACGAAATTTTATCAAATTTAATTGAAACTATCTTCGATTTTTTTGGATTTTTACAAATTTTATTTTTTATGAACGAAATTTTGGCAAATTTAATTGAAACTATCTTCGATTTTTTTGGATTTTTTTACAAATTTTAATTTTTATGAACGAAATTTTGGCAAATTTAATTGAAACTATTTCGATTTTTTTGGATTTTTTTACAAATTTTATTTTTTATGAACGAAATTTTGGCAAATTTAATTGAAACTATCTTCGATTTTTTTGGATTTTTTTACAAATTTTTATTTTTATGAACGAAATTTTAGCAAATTTAATTGAAACTATCTTCGATTATTTTGGATTTTTTTACAAATTTTAATTTTTATGGACGAAATTTTAGCAAATTTAATTGAAACTATCTTCGATTTTTTTGGATTTTTTTACAAATATTAATTTTTATGGACGACATTTTAGCAAATTTAATTGAATCTATCTTTGATTTTTTGGATTTTCTTTAAATTTTTAAGTTTTATGAACTAAATTTTAGCAAATTTAATTTAAGCTATCTTCGATTTTTTTGAATTTTTTACAAATTTTAGTTTTTATGAACGAAATTTTAGCAAATTTAATTGAAACTATCTTCGATTTTTTTGGATTTTTTTTAAATTTTTATTTTTATGAACGAAATTTTAGCAAATTTAATTGAAACTATCTTCGATTTTTTTGGATTTTTTTACAAATTTTTATTTTTATGAACGAAATTTTAGCAAATTTAATTGAAACTATCTTCGATTATTTTGGATTTTTGTACAAATTTTAATTTTAATGAACGAAATTTTAGCAAATTTAATTGAAACTATCTTCGATTTTTTTTTATTTTTTTACAAATATAAATTTTTATGGACGACAGTTTAGCAAACTTAATTGAAACTATCTTCGATTTTTTTGGATTTTTTTACAAATTTTAATTTTTATGTATGATATTTTAGCAAATTTAATTGAAACTATCTTTGATTTTTTTGGATTTTTTTACAAATTTTAATTTTTATGAACGAAATTTTGGCAAATTTAATTGAAACTATTTTCGATTTTTTCGGATTTTTTTACAAATTTTATTTTTTATGAACGAAATTTTGGCAAATTTAATTGAAACTATCTTCGATTTTTTTGGATTTTTTTACAAATTTTTATTTTTATGAACGAAATTTTAGCAAATTTAATTGAAACTATCTTCGATTATTTTGGATTTTTTTACAAATTTTAATTTTTATGGATGAAATTTTAGCAAATTTAATTGAAACTATCTTCGATTTTTTTGGATTTTTTTACAAATATTAATTTTTATGGACGACATTTTAGCAAATTTAATTGAAACTATCTTTGATTTTTTGGATTTTCTTTAAATTTTTAAGTTTTATGAACTAAATTTTAGCAAATTTAATTTAAGCTATCTTCTATTTTTTTGAATTTTCTTCCAAATTTTTATTTTTATGAACGAAATTTTATCAAATTTAATTGAAACTATCTTCGATTTTTTTGGATTTTTTTACTAATTTTTATTTTTATGAACGAAATTTTAGCAAATTTAATTGAAACTATCTTCGATTATTTTGGATTTTTTTACAAATTTTAATTTTTATGGACGAAATTTTAGCAAATTTAATTGAAACTATCTTCGATTTTTTTGGATTTTTTACAAATATTAATTTTTATGGACGACATTTTAGCAAATTTAATTGAAACTATCTTCGATTTTTTGGATTTTCTTTAAATTTTTAAGTTTTATGAACTAAATTTTAGCAAATTTAATTTAAGCTATCTTCTATTTTTTTGAATTTTCTTCCAAATTTTTTATTTTTGTGAACGAAATTTTATCAAATTTAATTGAAACTATCTTAGATTTTTTTGGATTTTTTTACAAATATTAATTTTTATGGACGACATTTTAGCAAATTTAATTGAAACTATCTTTGATTTTTTGGATTTTCTTTAAATTTTTAAGTTTTATGAACTAAATTTTAGCAAATTTAATTTAAGCTATCTTCTATTTTTTTGAATTTTCTTCCAAATTTTTATTTATATGAACGAAATTTTATCAAATTTAATTGAAACTATCTTCGATTTTTTTGGATTTTTTACAAATTTTATTTTTTATGAACGAAATTTTGGCAAATTTAATTGAAACTATCTTCGATTTTTTTGGATTTTTTTACAAATTTTAATTTTTATGAACGAAATTTTGGCAAATTTAATTGAAACTATTTTCGATTTTTTTGGATTTTTTTACAAATTTTATTTTTTATGAACGAAATTTTGGCAAATTTAATTGAAACTATCTTCGATTTTTTTGGATTTTTTTACAAATTTTTATTTTTATGAACGAAATTTTAGCAAATTTAATTGAAACTATCTTCGATTATTTTGGATTTTTTTACAAATTTTAATTTTTATGGACGAAATTTTAGCAAATTTAATTGAAACTATCTTCGATTTTTTTGGATTTTTTTACAAATATTAATTTTTATGGACGACATTTTAGCAAATTTAATTGAATCTATCTTTGATTTTTTGGATTTTCTTTAAATTTTTAAGTTTTATGAACTAAATTTTAGCAAATTTAATTTAAGCTATCTTCGATTTTTTTGAATTTTTTACAAATTTTAGTTTTTATGAACGAAATTTTAGCAAATTTAATTGAAACTATCTTCGATTTTTTTGGATTTTTTTTAAATTTTTATTTTTATGAACGAAATTTTAGCAAATTTAATTGAAACTATCTTCGATTTTTTTGGATTTTTTTACAAATTTTTATTTTTATGAACGAAATTTTAGCAAATTTAATTGAAACTATCTTCGATTATTTTGGATTTTTGTACAAATTTTAATTTTAATGAACGAAATTTTAGCAAATTTAATTGAAACTATCTTCGATTTTTTTTTATTTTTTTACAAATATAAATTTTTATGGACGACAGTTTAGCAAACTTAATTGAAACTATCTTCGATTTTTTTTTATTTTTTTACAAATATAAATTTTTATGGACGACAGTTTAGCAAACTTAATTGAAACTATCTTCGATTTTTTTGGATTTTTTTACAAATTTTAATTTTTATGTATGATATTTTAGCAAATTTAATTGAAACTATCTTTGATTTTTTTGGATTTTTTTACAAATTTTAATTTTTATGAACGAAATTTTGGCAAATTTAATTGAAACTATTTTCGATTTTTTCGGATTTTTTTACAAATTTTATTTTTTATGAACGAAATTTTGGCAAATTTAATTGAAACTATCTTCGATTTTTTTGGATTTTTTTACAAATTTTTATTTTTATGAACGAAATTTTAGCAAATTTAATTGAAACTATCTTCGATTATTTTGGATTTTTTTACAAATTTTAATTTTTATGGATGAAATTTTAGCAAATTTAATTGAAACTATCTTCGATTTTTTTGGATTTTTTTACAAATATTAATTTTTATGGACGACATTTTAGCAAATTTAATTGAAACTATCTTTGATTTTTTGGATTTTCTTTAAATTTTTAAGTTTTATGAACTAAATTTTAGCAAATTTAATTTAAGCTATCTTCTATTTTTTTGAATTTTCTTCCAAATTTTTATTTTTATGAACGAAATTTTATCAAATTTAATTGAAACTATCTTCGATTTTTTTGGATTTTTTTACTAATTTTTATTTTTATGAACGAAATTTTAGCAAATTTAATTGAAACTATCTTCGATTATTTTGGATTTTTTTACAAATTTTAATTTTTATGGACGAAATTTTAGCAAATTTAATTGAAACTATCTTCGATTTTTTTGGATTTTTTACAAATATTAATTTTTATGGACGACATTTTAGCAAATTTAATTGAAACTATCTTCGATTTTTTGGATTTTCTTTAAATTTTTAAGTTTTATGAACTAAATTTTAGCAAATTTAATTTAAGCTATCTTCTATTTTTTTGAATTTTCTTCCAAATTTTTTATTTTTATGAACGAAATTTTATCAAATTTAATTGAAACTATCTTCGATTTTTTTGGATTTTTTTACTAATTTTTATTTTTATGAACGAAATTTTAGCAAATTTAATTGAAACTATCTTTGATTATTTTGGATTTTTTTACAAATATTAATTTTTATGGACGACATTTTAGCAAATTAGATTGAATCTATCTTTGATTTTTTGGATTTTCTTTAAATTTTTAAGTTTTGTGAACTAAATTTTAGCAAATTTAATTTAAGCTATCTTCGATTTTTTTTTGGATTTTCTTACAAATTTTAATTTTTATGAACGAAACTTTAGCAAATTTAATTGAAACTATCTTCGATTTTTTTGGATTTTTTTAAAATTTTTATTTTTATGAACGAAATTTAAGCAAATTTAATTGAAACAATCTTTGATTTTTTTGGATTTTCTTAAAATTTTTAAGTTTTATGAACTAAATTTTAGCAAATTTAATTTAAGCTATCTTCGATTTTTTTGAATTTTTTTACAAATTTTAATTTTTATGAACGAAATTTTAGCAAATTTAATTGAAACTATCTTCTATTTTTTTGAATTTTCTTCCAAATTTTTATTTTTATGAACGAAATTTTATCAAATTTAATTGAAACTATCTTCGATTTTTTTGGATTTTTTTACTAATTTTTATTTTTATGAACGAAATTTTAGCAAATTTAATTGAAACTATCTTCGATTATTTTGGATTTTTTTACAAATATTAATTTTTATGGACGACATTTTAGCAAATTTAATTGAAACTATCTTTGATTTTTTGGATTTTCTTTAAATTTCTAAGTTTTATGAACTAAATTTTAGCAAATTTAATTTAAGCTATCTTCGATTTTTTTTGGATTTTCTTACAAATTTTAATTATTATGAACGAAATTTTAGCAAATTTAATTGAAACTATCTTCGATTTTTTTGGATTTTTTTAAAATTTTTATTTTTATGAACGAAATTTAAGCAAATTTAATTGAAACAATCTTTGATTTTTTTGGATTTTCTTAAAATTTTTAATTTTATGAACTAAATTTTAGCACATTTAATTTAAGCTATCTTCTATTTTTTTGGATTTTTTTTCAAATATTAATTTTTATGTACGACATTTTAGCAAATTTAATTGAAACTATCTTCGATTTTTTTGGATTTTTTTACAAATTTTAATTTTTATGAACGAAATTTTAGCAAACTTAATTGAAACTATCTTCGATTTTTTTGGATTTTCTTTAAATTTTTAAGTTTTATGGACTAAATTTTAGCAAATGTAATTTAAGCTATCTTCGATTTTTTTGAATTTTTTTACAAATTTTAATTTTTATGAACGAAATTTTAGCAAATTTAATTGAAACTATCTTCGATTTTTTTTTATTTTTTTTAAATTTTTATTTTTATGAACGAAATTTTAGCAAATTTAACTGAAACTATCTTCGATTTTTTTGGATTTTTTTTAAATTTTTATTTTTATGAACGAAATTTTAGCAAATTTAATTGAAACTATCTTCGATTTTTTTGGATTTTTTTACAAATTTTAATTTTTATGAATGAAATTTTGGCAAATTTAATTGAAACTATCTTCGATTTTTTGGATTTTTTTACAAATTTTAATTTTTATGAACGAAATTTTAGCAAACTTAATTGAAACTATCTTCGATTTTTTTGGATTTTTTTACAAATATTAATTTTTATGGACGACATTTTAGCAAATTTAATTGAAACTATCTTTGATTTTTTTGGATTTTCTTAAAATTTTTAATTTTTATGAACTAAATTTTAGCAAATTTAATTTAAGCTATCTTCTATTTTTTTGGATTTTTTTACAAATATTAATTTTTATGGACGACATTTTAGCAAATTTAATTGAAACTATCTTCGATTTTTTTGGATTTTTTTACAAATTTTAATTTTTATGAATGAAATTTTAGCAAACTTAATTGAAACTATCTTCGATTTTTTCGGATTTTTTTACAAATTTTAATTTTTATGAACGAAATTTTGGCAAATTTAATTGAAACTATCTTCGATTTTTTTGGATTTTTTTACAAATTTTAATTTTTATGAACGAAATTTTAGCCAACTTAATTGAAACTATCTTCGATTTTTTTGGATTTTCTTTAAATTTTTAAGTTTTATGAACTAAATTTTAGCAAATTTAATTTAAGCTATCTTCGATTTTTTGGATTTTTTTACAAATTTTAATTTTTATGAACGAAATTTTAGCAAACTTAATTGAAACTATCTTCGATTTTTTTGGATTTTTTTACAAATATTAATTTTTATGGACGACATTTTAGCAAATTTAATTGAAACTATCTTTGATTTTTTTGGATTTTCTTAAAATTTTTAATTTTTATGAACTAAATTTTAGCAAATTTAATTTAAGCTATCTTCTATTTTTTTGGATTTTTTTACAAATATTAATTTTTATGGACGACATTTTAGCAAATTTAATTGAAACTATCTTCGATTTTTTTGGATTTTTTTACAAATTTTAATTTTTATGAATGAAATTTTAGCAAACTTAATTGAAACTATCTTCGATTTTTTCGGATTTTTTTACAAATTTTAATTTTTATGAACGAAATTTTGGCAAATTTAATTGAAACTATCTTCGATTTTTTTGGATTTTTTTACAAATTTTAATTTTTATGAACGAAATTTTAGCCAACTTAATTGAAACTATCTTCGATTTTTTTGGATTTTCTTTAAATTTTTAAGTTTTATGAACTAAATTTTAGCAAATTTAATTTAAGCTATCTTCGATTTTTTTGAATTTTTTTACAAATTTTAATTTTTATGAACGATATTTTAGTAAATTTAATTGAAACTATCTTCGATTTTTTTGGATTTTTTTAAAATTTTTATTTTTATGAACGAAATTTTAGCAAGATTAATTGAAACTATCTTCGATTTTTTTGGATTTTTTTACAAATTTTTATTTTTATGAACGAAATTTTAGCAAATTTAATTGAAACTATCTTCGATTATTTTGGATTTTTGTACAAATTTTAATTTTTATGAACGAAATTTTAGCAAATTTAATTGAAACTATCTTCGATTATTTTGGATTTTTGTACAAATTTTAATTTTTATGGACGAAATTTTAGCAAATTTAATTGAAACTATCTTCGATTTTTTTGGATTTTTTTACAAATATTAATTTTTATGGACGACATTTTAGCAAATTTAATTGAATCTATCTTTGATTTTTTGGATTTTCTTTAAATTTTTAAGTTTTATGAACTAAATTTTAGCAAATTTAATTTAAGCTATCTTCGATTTTTTTGAATTTTTTACAAATTTTAGTTTTTATGAACGAAATTTTAGCAAATTTAATTGAAACTATCTTCGATTTTTTTGGATTTTTTTTAAATTTTTATTTTTATGAACGAAATTTTAGCAAATTTAATTGAAACTATCTTCGATTTTTTGGGATTTTTTTACAAATTTTTATTTTTATGAACGAAATTTTAGCAAATTTAATTGAAACTATCTTCGATTATTTTGGATTTTTGTACAAATTTTAATTTTAATGAACGAAATTTTAGCAAATTTAATTGAAACTATCTTCGATTTTTTTTTATTTTTTTACAAATATAAATTTTTATGGACGACAGTTTAGCAAACTTAATTGAAACTATCTTCGATTTTTTTGGATTTTTTTACAAATTTTAATTTTTATGTATGATATTTTAGCAAATTTAATTGAAACTATCTTTGATTTTTTTGGATTTTTTTACAAATTTTAATTTTTATGAACGAAATTTTGGCAAATTTAATTGAAACTATTTTCGATTTTTTCGGATTTTTTTACAAATTTTATTTTTTATGAACGAAATTTTGGCAAATTTAATTGAAACTATCTTCGATTTTTTTGGATTTTTTTACAAATTTTTATTTTTATGAACGAAATTTTAGCAAATTTAATTGAAACTATCTTCGATTATTTTGGATTTTTTTACAAATTTTAATTTTTATGGATGAAATTTTAGCAAATTTAATTGAAACTATCTTCGATTTTTTTGGATTTTTTTACAAATATTAATTTTTATGGACGACATTTTAGCAAATTTAATTGAAACTATCTTTGATTTTTTGGATTTTCTTTAAATTTTTAAGTTTTATGAACTAAATTTTAGCAAATTTAATTTAAGCTATCTTCTATTTTTTTGAATTTTCTTCCAAATTTTTATTTTTATGAACGAAATTTTATCAAATTTAATTGAAACTATCTTCGATTTTTTTGGATTTTTTTACTAATTTTTATTTTTATGAACGAAATTTTAGCAAATTTAATTGAAACTATCTTCGATTATTTTGGATTTTTTTACAAATTTTAATTTTTATGGACGAAATTTTAGCAAATTTAATTGAAACTATCTTCAATTTTTTTGGATTTTTTTAAAATTTTTAATTTTATGAACGAAATTTAAGCAAATTTAATTGAAACAATCTTTGATTTTTTTGGATTTTCTTAAAATTTTTAAGTTTTATGAACTAAATTTTAGCAAATTTAATTTAAGCTATCTTCGATTTTTTTGAATTTTTTTACAAATTTTAATTTTTATGAACGAAATTTTAGCAAATTTAATTGAAACTATCTTCTATTTTTTTGAATTTTCTTCCAAATTTTTATTTTTATGAACGAAATTTTATCAAATTTAATTGAAACTATCTTCGATTTTTTTGGACTTTTTTACAAATTTTAATTTTTATGGACGAAATTTTAGCAAATTTAATTGAAACAATCTTCGATTTTTTTGGATTTTTTTACAAATATTAATTTTTATGGACGACATTTTAGCAAATTTAATTGAAACTATCTTTGATTTTTTGGATTTTCTTTAAATTTTTAAGTTTTATGAACTAAATTTTAGCAAATTTAATTTAAGCTATCATCTATTTTTTTGAATTTTCTTCCAAATTTTTATTTTTATGAACGAAATTTTATCAAATTTAATTGAAACTATCTTCGATTTTTTTGGATTTTTTTACAAATATTAATTTTTATGGACGACATTTTAGCAAATTTAATTGAAACTATGTTTGATTTTTTGGATTTTCTTTAAATTTTTAAGTTTTATGAACTAAATTTTAGCAAATTTAATTTAAGCTATCATCTATTTTTTTGAATTTTCTTCCAAATTTTTATTTTTATGAACGAAATTTTATCAAATTTAATTGAAACTATCTTCGATTTTTTTGGATTTTTTTACTAATTTTTATTTTTATGAACGAAATTTTAGCAAATTTAATTGAAACTATCTTCGATTATTTTGGATTTTTTTACAAATATTAATTTTTATGGACGACATTTTAGCAAATTTAATTGAAACTATTTTTGATTTTTTGGATTTTCTTTAAATTTTTAAGTTTTATGAACTAAATTTTAGCAAATTTAATTTAAGCTATCTTCGATTTTTTTTGGATTTTCTTACAAATTTTAATTTTTATGAACGAAATTTTAGCAAATTTAATTGAAACTATCTTCGATTTTTTTGGATTTTTTTACAAATTTTAATTTTTATGAACGAAATTTTAGCAAACTTAATTGAAACTATCTTCGATTTTTTTGGATTTTCTTTAAATTTTTAAGTTTTATGGACTAAATTTTAGCAAATGTAATTTAAGCTATCTTCGATTTTTTTGAATTTTTTTACAAATTTTAATTTTTATGAACGAAATTTTAGCAAATTTAATTGAAACTATCTTCGATTTTTTTGGATTTTTTTTAAATTTTTATTTTTATGAACGAAATTTTAGCAAATTTAATTGAAACTATCTTCGATTTTTTTGGATTTTTTTACAAATTTTAATTTTTAGAACGAAATTTTGGCAAATTTAATTGAAACTATCTTCGATTTTTTTGGATTTTTTTACAAATTTTAATTTTTATGAACGAAATTTTAGCAAACTTAATTGAAACTATCTTCGATTTTTTTGGATTTTTTTACAAATATTAATTTTTATGGACGACATTTTAGCAAATTTAATTGAAACTATCTTTGATTTTTTTGGATTTTCTTAAAATTTTTAATTTTTATGAACTAAATTTTAGCAAATTTAATTTAAGCTATCTTCTATTTTTTTGGATTTTTTTACAAATATTAATTTTTATGGACTACATTTTAGCAAATTTAATTGAAACTATCTTCGATTTTTTTGGATTTTTTTACAAATTTTAATTTTTATGAATGAAATTTTAGCAAACTTAATTGAAACTATCTTCGATTTTTTTGGATTTTTTTACAAATTTTTATTTTTATGAACGAAATTTTAGCAAATTTAATCGAAACTATCTTCGATTATTTTGGATTTTTGTACAAATTTTAATTTTAATGAACGAAATTTTAGCAAATTTAATTGAAACTATCTTCGATTTTTTTTTATTTTTTTACAAATATTAATTTTTATGGACGACAGTTTAGCAAACTTAATTGAAACTATCTTCGATTTTTTTGGATTTTTTTACAAATTTTAATTTTTATGTACGACATTTTAGCAAATTTAATTGAAACTATCTTTGATTTTTTTGGATTTTTTTACAAATTTTAATTTTTATGAACGAAATTTTGGCAAATTTAATTGAAACTATTTTCGATTTTTTCGGATTTTTTTACAAATTTTATTTTTTATGAACGAAATTTTGGCAAATTTAATTGAAACTATCTTCGATTTTTTTGGATTTTTTTACAAATTTTTATTTTTATGAACGAAATTTTAGCAAATTTAATTGAAACTATCTTCGATTTTTTTGGATTTTTTTACAAATTTTAATTTTTATGTACGATATTTTAGCAAATTTAATTGAAACTATCTTTGATTTTTTGGATTTTCTTTAAATTTTTAAGTTTTATGAACTAAATTTTAGCAAATTTAATTTAAGCTATCTTCTATTTTTTTTAATTTTCTTCCAAATTTTTTATTTTTATGAACGAAATTTTATCAAATTTAATTGAAACTATCTTCGATTTTTTTGGATTTTTTTACTAATTTTTATTTTTATGAACGAAATTTTAGCAAATTTAATTGAAACTATCTTTGATTATTTTGGATTTTTTTACAAATATTAATTTTTATGGACGACATTTTAGCAAATTGGATTGAATCTATCTTTGATTTTTTGGATTTTCTTTAAATTTTTAAGTTTTATGAACTAAATTTTAGCAAATTTAATTTAAGCTATCTTCTATTTTTTTTAATTTTCTTCCAAATTTTTTATTTTTATGAACGAAATTTTATCAAATTTAATTGAAACTATCTTCGATTTTTTTGGATTTTTTTACTAATTTTTATTTTTATGAACGAAATTTTAGCAAATTTAATTGAAACTATCTTTGATTATTTTGGATTTTTTTACAAATATTAATTTTTATGGACGACATTTTAGCAAATTAGATTGAATCTATCTTTGATTTTTTGGATTTTCTTTAAATTTTTAAGTTTTATGAACTAAATTTTAGCAAATTTAATTTAAGCTATCTTCGATTTTTTTTTGGATTTTCTTACAAATTTTAATTTTTATGAACGAAATTTTAGCAAATTTAATTGAAACTATCTTCAATTTTTTTGGATTTTTTTAAAATTTTTAATTTTATGAACGAAATTTAAGCAAATTTAATTGAAACAATCTTTGATTTTTTTGGATTTTCTTAAAATTTTTAAGTTTTATGAACTAAATTTTAGCAAATTTAATTTAAGCTATCTTCGATTTTTTTGAATTTTTTTACAAATTTTAATTTTTATGAACGAAATTTTAGCAAATTTAATTGAAACTATCTTCTATTTTTTTGAATTTTCTTCCAAATTTTTATTTTTATGAACGAAATTTTATCAAATTTAATTGAAACTATCTTCGATTTTTTTGGATTTTTTTACAAATTTTAATTTTTATGGACGAAATTTTAGCAAATTTAATTGAAACAATCTTCGATTTTTTTGGATTTTTTTACAAATATTAATTTTTATGGACGACATTTTAGCAAATTTAATTGAAACTATCTTTGATTTTTTGGATTTTCTTTAAATTTTTAAGTTTTATGAACTAAATTTTAGCAAATTTAATTTAAGCTATCATCTATTTTTTTGAATTTTCTTCCAAATTTTTATTTTTATGAACGAAATTTTATCAAATTTAATTGAAACTATCTTCGATTTTTTTGGATTTTTTTACAAATATTAATTTTTATGGACGACATTTTAGCAAATTTAATTGAAACTATCTTTGATTTTTTGGATTTTCTTTAAATTTTTAAGTTTTATGAACTAAATTTTAGCAAATTTAATTTAAGCTATCATCTATTTTTTTGAATTTTCTTCCAAATTTTTATTTTTATGAACGAAATTTTATCAAATTTAATTGAAACTATCTTCGATTTTTTTGGATTTTTTTACTAATTTTTATTTTTATGAACGAAATTTTAGCAAATTTAATTGAAACTATCTTCGATTATTTTGGATTTTTTTACAAATATTAATTTTTATGGACGACATTTTAGCAAATTTAATTGAAACTATTTTTGATTTTTTGGATTTTCTTTAAATTTTTAAGTTTTATGAACTAAATTTTAGCAAATTTAATTTAAGCTATCTTCGATTTTTTTTGGATTTTCTTACAAATTTTAATTTTTATGAACGAAATTTTAGCAAATTTAATTGAAACTATCTTCGATTTTTTTGGATTTTTTTAAAATTTTTATTTTTATGAACGAAATTTAAGCAAATTTAATTGAAACAATCTTTGATTTTTTTGGATTTTCTTAAAATTTTTAATTTTTATGAACTAAATTTTAGCACATTTAATTTAAGCTATCTTCTATTTTTTTGGATTTTTTTTCAAATATTAATTTTTATGTACGACATTTTAGCAAATTTAATTGAAACTATCTTCGATTTTTTTGGATTTTTTTACAAATTTTAATTTTTATGAACGAAATTTTAGCAAACTTAATTGAAACTATCTTCGATTTTTTTGGATTTTCTTTAAATTTTTAAGTTTTATGGACTAAATTTTAGCAAATGTAATTTAAGCTATCTTCGATTTTTTTGAATTTTTTTACAAATTTTAATTTTTATGAACGAAATTTTAGCAAATTTAATTGAAACTATCTTCGATTTTTTTGGATTTTTTTTAAATTTTTATTTTTATGAACGAAATTTTAGCAAATTTAATTGAAACTATCTTCGATTTTTTTGGATTTTTTTACAAATTTTAATTTTTAGAACGAAATTTTGGCAAATTTAATTGAAACTATCTTCGATTTTTTTGGATTTTTTTACAAATTTTAATTTTTATGAACGAAATTTTAGCAAACTTAATTGAAACTATCTTCGATTTTTTTGGATTTTTTTACAAATATTAATTTTTATGGACGACATTTTAGCAAATTTAATTGAAACTATCTTTGATTTTTTTGGATTTTCTTAAAATTTTTAATTTTTATGAACTAAATTTTAGCAAATTTAATTTAAGCTATCTTCTATTTTTTTGGATTTTTTTACAAATATTAATTTTTATGGACTACATTTTAGCAAATTTAATTGAAACTATCTTCGATTTTTTTGGATTTTTTTACAAATTTTAATTTTTATGAATGAAATTTTAGCAAACTTAATTGAAACTATCTTCGATTTTTTTGGATTTTTTTACAAATTTTTATTTTTATGAACGAAATTTTAGCAAATTTAATCGAAACTATCTTCGATTATTTTGGATTTTTGTACAAATTTTAATTTTAATGAACGAAATTTTAGCAAATTTAATTGAAACTATCTTCGATTTTTTTTTATTTTTTTACAAATATTAATTTTTATGGACGACAGTTTAGCAAACTTAATTGAAACTATCTTCGATTTTTTTGGATTTTTTTACAAATTTTAATTTTTATGTACGACATTTTAGCAAATTTAATTGAAACTATCTTTGATTTTTTTGGATTTTTTTACAAATTTTAATTTTTATGAACGAAATTTTGGCAAATTTAATTGAAACTATTTTCGATTTTTTCGGATTTTTTTACAAATTTTATTTTTTATGAACGAAATTTTGGCAAATTTAATTGAAACTATCTTCGATTTTTTTGGATTTTTTTACAAATTTTTATTTTTATGAACGAAATTTTAGCAAATTTAATTGAAACTATCTTCGATTTTTTTGGATTTTTTTACAAATTTTAATTTTTATGTACGATATTTTAGCAAATTTAATTGAAACTATCTTTGATTTTTTTGGATTTTTTTACAAATTTTAATTTTTATGAACGAAATTTTGGCAAATTTAATTGAAACTATTTTCGATTTTTTCGGATTTTTTTACAAATTTTATTTTTTATGAACGAAATTTTGGCAAATTTAATTGAAACTATCTTCGATTTTTTTGGATTTTTTTACAAATTTTTATTTTTATGAACGAAATTTTAGCAAATTTAATTGAAACTATCTTCGATTATTTTGGATTTTTTTACAAATTTTAATTTTTATGGATGAAATTTTAGCAAATTTAATTGAAACTATCTTCGATTTTTTTGGATTTTTTTACAAATATTAATTTTTATGGACGACATTTTAGCAAATTTAATTGAAACTATCTTTGATTTTTTGGATTTTCTTTAAATTTTTAAGTTTTATGAACTAAATTTTAGCAAATTTAATTTAAGCTATCTTCTATTTTTTTGAATTTTCTTCCAAATTTTTATTTATATGAACGAAATTTTATCAAATTTAATTGAAACTATCTTCGATTTTTTTGGATTTTTTACAAATTTTATTTTTTATGAACGAAATTTTGGCAAATTTAATTGAAACTATCTTCGATTTTTTTGGATTTTTTTACAAATTTTAATTTTTATGAACGAAATTTTGGCAAATTTAATTGAAACTATTTTCGATTTTTTTGGATTTTTTTACAAATTTTATTTTTTATGAACGAAATTTTGGCAAATTTAATTGAAACTATCTTCGATTTTTTTGGATTTTTTTACAAATTTTTATTTTTATGAACGAAATTTTAGCAAATTTAATTGAAACTATCTTCGATTATTTTGGATTTTTTTACAAATTTTAATTTTTATGGACGAAATTTTAGCAAATTTAATTGAAACTATCTTCGATTTTTTTGGATTTTTTTACAAATATTAATTTTTATGGACGACATTTTAGCAAATTTAATTGAAACTATCTTTGATTTTTTGGATTTTCTTTAAATTTTTAAGTTTTATGAACTAAATTTTAGCAAATTTAATTTAAGCTATCTTCTATTTCTTTGAATTTTCTTCCAAATTTTTTATTTTTATGAACGAAATTTTATCAAATTTAATTGAAACTATCTTCGATTTTTTTGGATTTTTTTACTAATTTTTATTTTTATGAACGAAATTTTAGCAAATTTAATTGAAACTATCTTTGATTATTTTGGATTTTTTTACAAATATTAATTTTTATGGACGACATTTTAGCAAATTAGATTGAATCTATCTTTGATTTTTTGGATTTTCTTTAAATTTTTAAGTTTTATGAACTAAATTTTAGCAAATTTAATTTAAGCTATCTTCGATTTTTTTTTGGATTTTCTTACAAATTTTAATTTTTATGAACGAAATTTTAGCAAATTTAATTGAAACTATCTTCAATTTTTTTGGATTTTTTTAAAATTTTTAATTTTATGAACGAAATTTAAGCAAATTTAATTGAAACAATCTTTGATTTTTTTGGATTTTCTTAAAATTTTTAAGTTTTATGAACTAAATTTTAGCAAATTTAATTTAAGCTATCTTCGATTTTTTTGAATTTTTTTACAAATTTTAATTTTTATGAACGAAATTTTAGCAAATTTAATTGAAACTATCTTCTATTTTTTTGAATTTTCTTCCAAATTTTTATTTTTATGAACGAAATTTTATCAAATTTAATTGAAACTATCTTCGATTTTTTTGGATTTTTTTACAAATTTTAATTTTTATGGACGAAATTTTAGCAAATTTAATTGAAACAATCTTCGATTTTTTTGGATTTTTTTACAAATATTAATTTTTATGGACGACATTTTAGCAAATTTAATTGAAACTATCTTTGATTTTTTGGATTTTCTTTAAATTTTTAAGTTTTATGAACTAAATTTTAGCAAATTTAATTTAAGCTATCATCTATTTTTCTGAATTTTCTTCCAAATTTTTATTTTTATGAACGAAATTTTATCAAATTTAATTGAAACTATCTTCGATTTTTTTGGATTTTTTTACTAATTTTTATTTTTATGAACGAAATTTTAGCAAATTTAATTGAAACTATCTTCGATTATTTTGGATTTTTTTACAAATATTAATTTTTATGGACGAAATTTTATCAAATTTAATTGAAACTATCTTCGATTTTTTTGGATTTTTTTACTAATTTTTATTTTTATGAACGAAATTTTAGCAAATTTAATTGAAACTATCTTTGATTATTTTGGATTTTTTTACAAATATTAATTTTTATGGACGACATTTTAGCAAATTAGATTGAATCTATCTTTGATTTTTTGGATTTTCTTTAAATTTTTAAGTTTTATGAACTAAATTTTAGCAAATTTAATTTAAGCTATCTTCGATTTTTTTTTGGATTTTCTTACAAATTTTAATTTTTATGAACGAAATTTTAGCAAATTTAATTGAAACTATCTTCAATTTTTTTGGATTTTTTTAAAATTTTTAATTTTATGAACGAAATTTAAGCAAATTTAATTGAAACAATCTTTGATTTTTTTGGATTTTCTTAAAATTTTTAAGTTTTATGAACTAAATTTTAGCAAATTTAATTTAAGCTATCTTCGATTTTTTTGAATTTTTTTACAAATTTTAATTTTTATGAACGAAATTTTAGCAAATTTAATTGAAACTATCTTCTATTTTTTTGAATTTTCTTCCAAATTTTTATTTTTATGAACGAAATTTTATCAAATTTAATTGAAACTATCTTCGATTTTTTTGGATTTTTTTACAAATTTTAATTTTTATGGACGAAATTTTAGCAAATTTAATTGAAACAATCTTCGATTTTTTTGGATTTTTTTACAAATATTAATTTTTATGGACGACATTTTAGCAAATTTAATTGAAACTATCTTCGATTTTTTGGATTTTCTTTAAATTTTTAAGTTTTATGAACTAAATTTTAGCAAATTTAATTTAAGCTATCTTCTATTTTTTTGAATTTTCTTCCAAATTTTTTATTTTTATGAACGAAATTTTATCAAATTTAATTGAAACTATCTTCGATTTTTTTGGATTTTTTTACTAATTTTTATTTTTATGAACGAAATTTTAGCAAATTTAATTGAAACTATCTTTGATTATTTTGGATTTTTTTACAAATATTAATTTTTATGGACGACATTTTAGCAAATTAGATTGAATCTATCTTTGATTTTTTGGATTTTCTTTAAATTTTTAAGTTTTATGAACTAAATTTTAGCAAATTTAATTTAAGCTATCTTCGATTTTTTTTTGGATTTTCTTACAAATTTTAATTTTTATGAACGAAATTTTAGCAAATTTAATTGAAACTATCTTCGATTTTTTTGGATTTTTTTAAAATTTTTATTTTTATGAACGAAATTTAAGCAAATTTAATTGAAACAATCTTTGATTTTTTTGGATTTTCTTAAAATTTTTAAGTTTTATGAACTAAATTTTAGCAAATTTAATTTAAGCTATCTTCGATTTTTTTGAATTTTTTTACAAATTTTAATTTTTATGAACGAAATTTTAGCAAATTTAATTGAAACTATCTTCTATTTTTTTGAATTTTCTTCCAAATTTTTATTTTTATGAACGAAATTTTATCAAATTTAATTGAAACTATCTTCGATTTTTTTGGATTTTTTTAAAAATTTTAATTTTTATGGACGAAATTTTAGCAAATTTAATTGAAACTATCTTCGATTTTTTTGGATTTTTTTACAAATATTAATTTTTATGGACGACATTTTAGCAAATTTAATTGAAACTATCTTTGATTTTTTGGATTTTCTTTGAATTTTTAAGTTTTATGAACTAAATTTTAGCAAATTTAATTTAAGCTATCATCTATTTTTTTGAATTTTCTTCCAAATTTTTATTTTTATGAACGAAATTTTATCAAATTTAATTGAAACTATCTTCGATTTTTTTGGATTTTTTTACTAATTTTTATTTTTATGAACGAAATTTTAGCAAATTTAATTGAAACTATCTTCGATTATTTTGGATTTTTTTACAAATATTAATTTTTATGGACGACATTTTAGCAAATTTAATTGAAACTATCTTTGATTTTTTGGATTTTCTTTAAATTTTTAAGTTTTATGAACTAAATTTTAGCAAATTTAATTTAAGCTATCTTCGATTTTTTTTGGATTTTCTTACAAATTTTAATTTTTATGAACGAAATTTTAGCAAATTTAATTGAAACTATCTTCGATTTTTTTGGATTTTTTTAAAATTTTTATTTTTATGAACGAAATTTAAGCAAATTTAATTGAAACAATCTTTGATTTTTTTGGATTTTCTTAAAATTTTTAATTTTTATGAACTAAATTTTAGCACATTTAATTTAAGCTATCTTCTATTTTTTTGGATTTTTTTTCAAATATTAATTTTTATGTACGACATTTTAGCAAATTTAATTGAAACTATCTTCGATTTTTTTGGATTTTTTTACAAATTTTAATTTTTATGAACGAAATTTTAGCAAACTGAATTGAAACTATCTTCGATTTTTTTGGATTTTCTTTAAATTTTTAAGTTTTATGGACTAAATTTTAGCAAATGTAATTTAAGCTATCTTCGATTTTTTTGAATTTTTTTACAAATTTTAATTTTTATGAACGAAATTTTAGCAAATTTAATTGAAACTATCTTCGCTTTTTTTTTATTTTTTTTAAATTTTTATTTTTATGAACGAAATTTTAGCAAATTTAATTGAAACTATCTTCGATTTTTTTGGATTTTTTTTAAATTTTTATTTTTATGAACGAAATTTTAGCAAATTTAATTGAAACTATCTTCGATTTTTTTGGATTTTTTTAGAAATTTTAATTTTTATGAACGAAATTTTGGCAAATTTAATTGAAACTATCTTCGATTTTTTTGGATTTTTTTACAAATTTTAATTTTTATGAACGAAATTTTAGCAAACTTAATTGAAACTATCTTCGATTTTTTTGGATTTTTTTACAAATATTAATTTTTATGGACGACATTTTAGCAAATTTAATTGAAACTATCTTCGAATTTTTTGGATTTTTTTACAAATTTTTATTTTTATGAACGAATATTTAGCAAATTTAATTGAAACTATCTTCGATTATTTTGAATTTTTTTACAAATTTTAATTTTTATGGACGAAATTTTAGCAAATTTAATTGAAACTATCTTCGATTTTTTTGGATTTTTATACAAATTTTTTTTTTATGAACGAAATTTTAGCAAATTTAATTGAAACTATCTTCGATTATTTTGGATTTTTGTACAAATTTTAATTTTTATGAACGATATTTTAGCAAATTTAATTGAAACTATCTTCGATTTTTTTTTATTTTTTTACAAATATTAATTTTTATGGACGACAGTTTAGAAAACTTAATTGAAACTATCTTCGATTTTTTTGGATTTTTTTACAAATTTTAATTTTTATGTACGACATTTTAGCAAATTTAATTGAAACTATCTTCGATTTTTTTGGATTTTTTTACAAATTTTAATTTTTATGAACGAAATTTTGGCAAATTTAATTGAAACTATTTTCGATTTTTTTGGATTTTTTTACAAATTTTATTTTTTATGAACGAAATTTTGGCAAATTTAATTGAAACTATCTTCGATTTTTTTGGATTTTTTTACAAATTTTAATTTTTATGAACGAAATTTTGGCAAATTTAATTGAAACTATTTTCGATTTTTTTGGATTTTTTTACAAATTTTATTTTTTATGAACGAAATTTTGGCAAATTTAATTGAAACTATCTTCGATTTTTTTGGATTTTTTTACAAATTTTTATTTTTATGAACGAAATTTTAGCAAATTTAATTGAAACTATCTTCGATTATTTTGGATTTTTTTACAAATTTTAATTTTTATGGACGAAATTTTAGCAAATTTATGTGACGTCCCACTATTTTTCGCGCGTTTCTATTCCAAATTCCTTTCGTAAATCTATCTCAAAATCACTCCACAAAACAAAATCTCAAACTCAACTCTTACCCCATCTCCCCAATCGCTGATCACCTTGGTGTTGTACCTTAGCGGTCACCAACACAAGATGATCGATACAAAACTCCACCTCGATGATGTACCTTAGTGGTCCCCATCACGAGATGATCGTTACAAAACTCCACCTCGATGATGTACCTTAGTGGTCCCCATCACGAGAGGATCGTTACAAAACTCCGTCCCCTATTCGCCCTATGAGGCACGAATCCTTTCCCCAAAACGAATTCAAACAAGCCCCTCGTTACAAAACCCTCTTAAATCGAGACCACGTCTCAACCCCCTCTTTACGACTCACAGAGTCCAAGCCACTCTAACCCTTTTCCTATAAAATACCCAAAATCCATTCGACAAGTTGAGTATCTCCTTTCCCAGTCATAAGAACCCCAGAAACCTAATTGCGACGCATATTTGGCGTACGTGACATAAATATGTCTATTAATAACCATACCGTTTGTAAAAACCCCGGAAGTCCTACTACGTCTTATTTTGAAACTATGTCAAGGTCTCTACCGCGCGTACCCCCGCATCACTCCTGTAAAAATATATAAATACGAGGTCCTGAGAGGCCGGTTAGTCAGTAGTCATTATTCAACAGTCAGTAGTCATTATTCAACAGTCAGTAGTCATTATCCATTTTTCCTTATTCAGTGTTATTATATTCAGTGTTACTAGTTACTAACGTTAAAGATTCAAATCAGTGATCAATAATCACCATTCACCAATCATCGTAAGACATTATAATTACCATTAACATTGCATATCACCTTCATCATATCTTTTGTATTATTATTGCTTTTCATATTATTTTGTATTATCAACGCTTAGTGCGTTCATATACTTTGCCTTATTATTCTTAAGCTTATTGTATTTCATATTAATTATCGTATCATGCTTATCGCACTCTAAAGCTTATTGCTTTCATTTATATTATTTGTATTATTATTCATATTGCTTTCTATATCAACGCCTATCGCTTATCATTTATTATTTTGTATTAACAACGCTTATTGCTTATATCATTTTACTTAAGTTCATGTGTTTCATGTTCATATTCTCATATTTTGATTAATTACCGTTTATATATATGTCATGTGCTAATGCTCAACGTCCAACGCATTATTCTGTTAATCTCGCTATCACACAAACAGTGAACGTACTCTTGCACAAAGTTAATAAACCTATTTGTTTTCAATCACGTTTCGAATTATTGTGTGCATCCTTGGTTATAACAAGTCCGAACAAAACCAAGCTGCCGCAACAGCTGATTCGCGCTCGTGAACGCGAAACGGTTCTAGTGTTTACAAACATATTATTGCATGAGCCGTGAAATCCACGAAAATACTAAACGTGGTCTCTTATACAACTGCAACGGTAAAATCCTATTACCGAGACCAAAGCAAATATGGAGTACTATAACGGGTGCTCTTTAAGTGTACATTTACCTTCCCAGGTCGATTAGAGTGACGGATTTAAGATTCGCGCCTGATCGCCTCCAGAAATACTTAGCGTGACGGATTTAATATTCGCGCCTGAGTCCCTCAAAACCCTCAGCGTGCTGGATTCAAGATTCGCGCCTGAGTTCCTTCCAAACCCTCAGTGTGAAGGATTTAAGATTCGCGCCTGAGTTCCCGCAAAACCCTCAGTGTGAAGGATTCAAGATTCGCGCCTGATCGCCTCCAGAAATACTTAGCGTGACGGATTTAATATTCGCGCCTGAGTCCCTCAAAACCCTCAGCGTGCTGGATTCAAGATTCGCGCCTGAGTTCCTTCCAAACCCTCAGTGTGAAGGATTTAAGATTCGCGCCTGAGTTCCCGCAAAACCCTCAGTGTGAAGGATTCAAGATTCGCGCCTGAGTCCCCTCAAACCTCTCAGTGTGAAGGATTTAAGATTCGCGCCTGAGTTCCCACAAAACCCTCAGAGTGAAGGATTTAAGATTCGCGCCTGAGTTTTCCCTCCTTCATGTCATTGTTCCCCAAAGACCTCACCCGGGACGTGACATTTAATTGAAACTATCTTCGATTTTTTTGGATTTTTTTACAAATATTAATTTTTATGGACGACATTTTAGCAAATTTAATTGAAACTATCTTTGATTTTTTGGATTTTCTTTAAATTTTTAAGTTTTATGAACTAAATTTTAGCAAATTTAATTTAAGCTATCTTCGATTTTTTTGGATTTTTTTACTAATTTTTATTTTTATGAACGAAATTTTAGCAAATTTAATTGAAACTATCTTTGATTATTTTGGATTTTTTTTACTAATTTTTATTTTTATGAACGAAATTTTAGCAAATTTAATTGAAACTATCTTTGATTATTTTGGATTTTTTTACAAATATTAATTTTTATGGACGACATTTTAGCAAATTAGATTGAATCTATCTTTGATTTTTTGGATTTTCTTTAAATTTTTAAGTTTTATGAACTAAATTTTAGCAAATTTAATTTAAGCTATC
>CAWVQI010000202.1:0-48175 GCA_963932335.1 Andrena marginata | reverse complement strand
ATCGAAGATAGTTTCAATTAAATTTGCTAAAATGTCGTCCATAAAAATTAAAATTTGTAAAAAAATCGAATATAGTTTCAATTAAATTTGCTAAAATTTCGTTCATAAAAATTAAAATTTGTAAAAAAATCCAAAAAAAATCGAAGATAGCTTAAATTAAATTTGCTAAAATTTAGTTCATAAAAATTAAAATTTGTATAAAAATCCAAAAAAATCGAAGATAGTTTCAATTATACTTGCTAAAATGTCGTACATAAAAATTAATATTTGTAAAAAAATCCAAAAAAATAGAAGATAGCTTAAATTAAATTTGCTAAAATTTAGTTCATAAAACTTAAAATTTGTACAAAAAAATGCAAAAAAAATCGAAGATAGTTTCAATTAAATTTGCTAAAATTTCGTTCATAAAAATAAAAATTTGTAAAAAAATCCCAAAAAAATCGTATATAGTTCCAATTAAATTTGCTAAAATTTCGTTCATAAAAATTAAAATTTGTAAAAAAATCCAAAAAAATCGAAGAAAGTTTCAATTAAATTTGCTAAAATTTCGTTCATAAAAATAAAAATTTTAAAAAAATCCAAAAAATCGAAGATAGTTTCAATTAAATTTGCTAAAATTTCGTTTATAAAAATTAAAATTTGTAAAATAATCCAAAAAAATCGAAGATGGCTTAAATTAAATTTGCTAAAATTTAGTTCATAAAACTTAAAAATTTAAAGAAAATCCAAAAAAATCGAAGATAGTTTCAATTAAGTTTGCTAAAATTTCTTTCATAAAAATTAAAATTTGTATAAAAATCCAAAAAAAATCGAAGATAGTTTCAATTATATTTCCTAAAATGTCGTACATAAAAATTAATATTTGTAAAAAAATCCAAAAAAATAGAAGATAGCTTAAATTAAATTTGCTAAAATTTAGTTCATAAAACTTAAAATTTTAAGAAAATCCAAAAAAATCAAAGATAGTTTCAATTAAATTTGCTAAAATTTCGTTCATAAAAATAAAAATTTAAAAAAAATCCAAAAAAATCGAAGATAGTTTCAATTAAATTTGCTAAAATTTCGTTCATAAAAATTAAAATTTGTAAAAAAATCCAAAAAAATCGTAAATAGTTTCAATTAAATTTGCCAAAATTTCGTTCATAAAAATTAAAATTTGTAAAAAAATTCAAAAAAATCGAAGATAGTTACAATTAAGTTTGCTAAAATTTCATTCATAAAAATTAAAATTTGTAAAAAAAACCAAAAAAATCGAAGATAGTTTCAATTAAATTTGCTAAAATGTCGTCCATAAAAATTAATATTTGTAAAAAAATCGAAGATAGTTTCAATTAAATTGGCTAAAATTTCGTTCATAAAAATAAAAATTTTAAAAAAATCCAAAAAATCGAAGATAGTTTCAATTAAATTTGCTAAAATTTCGTTCATAAAAATAAAAATTTTAAAAAAATCGAAGATAGTTTCAATTAAATTTGATAAAATTTCGTTCATAAAAATTAAAATTTGTAAAAAAATCAAAAAAAATCGAAGATAGCTTAAATTAAATTTGCTAAAATTTAGTTCATAAAACTTAAAAATTTAAAGAAAATCCAAAAAAATCGAAGATAGTTTCAATTAAGTTTGCTAAAATTTCATTCATAAAAATTAAAATTTGTATAAAAATCCAAAAAAATCGAAGATAGTTTCAATTATATTTGCTAAAATGTCGTACATAAAAATTAATATTGGTAAAAAAATCCAAAAAAATAAAAGATAGCTTAAATTAAATTTGCTAAAATTTAGTTCATAAAACTTAAAATTTTAAGAAAATCCAAAAAAATCAAAGATAGTTTCAATTAAATTTGCTAAAATTTCGTTCATAAAAATAAATATTTGTAAAAAAATCCAAAAAAATCGAAGGTAGTTCCAATTAAATTTGCTAAAATTTCGTTCATAAAAATTAAAATTTTAAAAAAATCCAAAAAAATCGAAGATAGTTTCAATTAAATTTGCTAAAATTTCGTTCATAAAAATTAAAATTTGTAAAAAAAAACAAAAAAATCGAAGATAGTTTCAATTAAATTTGCTAAAATTTCGTCCATAAAAATTAAAATTTGTATAAAAATCCAAAAAAATCGAAGATAGTTTCAATTATATTTGCTAAAATGTCGTACATAAAAATTAATATTGGTAAAAAAATCCAAAAAAATAGAAGATAGCTTAAATTAAATTTGCTAAAATATAGTTCATAAAACATAAAATTTTAAGAAAATCCAAAAAAATCAAAGATAGTTTCAATTAAATTTGCTAAAATTTCGTTCATAAAAATAAAAATTTAAAAAAAATCCCAAAAAATCGAAGATAGTTTCAATTAAATTTGCTAAAATTTCGTTCATAAAAATTAAAATTTGTAAAAAAATCCAAAAAAATCGAAGATAGTTTCAATTGAATTTGCCAAAATTTCGTTCATAAAAATTAAAATTTGTAAAAAAATTCAAAAAAATCGAATATAGTTACAATTAAGTTTGCTAAAATTTCATTCATGAAAATTAAATTTGTAAAAAACCAAAAAAATCGAAGATAGTTTCAATTAAATTTGCTAAAATGTCGTCCATAAAAATTAATATTTGTAAAAAAATCCAAAAAAATAGAAGATAGCTTAAATTAAATTTGCTAAAATTTAGTTCATAAAAATTAAAAATTTTAAGAAAATCCAAAAAAATCAAAGATAGTTTCAATTAAATTTTCTAAAATTTCGTTCATAAAAATAAAAATTTTAAAAAAATCCAAAAAAATCGAAGATAGTTTCAATTAAATTTGCTAAAATTTCGTTCATAAAAATTAAAATTTGTAAAAAAACCCAAAAAAATCGAAGATAGTTTCAATTAAATTTGCTAAAATTTCGTCCATAAAAATTAAAATTTGTATAAAAATCCAAAAAAATCGAAGATAGTTTCAATTATATTTGCTAAAATGTCGTACATAAAAATTAATATTGGTAAAAAAATCCAAAAAAATAGAAGATAGCTTAAATTAAATTTGCTAAAATATAGTTCATAAAACATAAAATTTTAAGAAAATCCAAAAAAATCAAAGATAGTTTCAATTAAATTTGCTAAAATTTCGTTCATAAAAATAAAAATTTAAAAAAAATCCCAAAAAATCGAAGATAGTTTCAATTAAATTTGCTAAAATTTCGTTCATAAAAATAAATATTTGTAAAAAAATCCAAAAAAATCGAAGGTAGTTTCAATTAAATTTGCTAAAATTTCGTTCATAAAAATTAAAATTTGTAAAAAAATCCAAAAAAATCGAAGATAGTTTCAATTAAATTTGCCAAAATTTCGTTCATAAAAATTAAAATTTGTAAAAAAATTCAAAAAAATCGAAGATAGTTACAATTAAGTTTGCTAAAATTTCGTTCATAAAAATAAAAATTTGTAAAAAAATAAAAAAAAATCGTATATAGTTTCAATTAAATTTGCTAAAATTTCGTTCATAAAAATTAAAATTTGTAAAAAAATCCAAAAAAATCGAAGAAAGTTTCAATTAAATTTGCTAAAATTTCGTTCATAAAAATAAAAATTTTAAAAAAATCCAAAAAAATCGAAGATAGTTTCAATTAAATTTGCTAAAATTTCGTTCATAAAAATAAAAATTTAAAAAAAATCCCAAAAAATCGAAGATAGTTTCAATTAAATTTGCTAAAATTTCGTTCATAAAAATTAAAATTTGTAAAAAAATCCAAAAAAATCGAAGATAGTTTCAATTGAATTTGCCAAAATTTCGTTCATAAAAATTAAAATTTGTAAAAAAATTCAAAAAAATCGAATATAGTTACAATTAAGTTTGCTAAAATTTCATTCATGAAAATTAAATTTGTACAAAACCAAAAAAATCGAAGATAGTTTCAATTAAATTTGCTAAAATGTCGTCCATAAAAATTAATATTTGTAAAAAAATCCAAAAAAATAGAAGATAGCTTAAATTAAATTTGCTAAAATTTAGTTCATAAAAATTAAAAATTTTAAGAAAATCCAAAAAAATCAAAGATAGTTTCAATTAAATTTTCTAAAATTTCGTTCATAAAAATAAAAATTTTAAAAAAATCCAAAAAAATCGAAGATAGTTTCAATTAAATTTGCTAAAATTTCGTTCATAAAAATAAAAATTTGTAAAAAAATCCAAAAAAATCGTATATAGTTTCAATTAAATTTGCTAAAATTTCGTTCATAAAAATTAAAATTTGTAAAAAAATCCAAAAAAATCGAAGATAGTTTCAATTAAATTTGCTAAAATTTCGTTCATAAAAATAAAAATTTTAAAAAAATCCAAAAAATCGAAGATAGTTTCAATTAAATTTGATAAAATTTCGTTCATAAAAATTAAAATTTGTAAAAAAATCCAAAAAAATCGAAGATAGCTTAAATTAAATTTGCTAAAATTTAGTTCATAAAACTTAAAAATTTAAAGAAAATCCAAAAAAATCGAAGATAGTTTCAATTAAGTTTGCTAAAATTTCATTCATAAAAATTAAAATTTGTATAAAAATCCAAAAAAATCGATGATAGTTTCAATTATATTTGCTAAAATGTCGTACATAAAAATTAATATTGGTAAAAAAATCCAAAAAAATAGAAGATAGCTTAAATTAAATTTGCTAAAATTTAGTTCATAAAACTTAAAATTTTAAGAAAATCCAAAAAAATCAAAGATAGTTTCAATTAAATTTGCTAAAATTTCGTTCATAAAAATAAATATTTGTAAAAAAATCCAAAAAAATCGAAGGTAGTTTCAATTAAATTTGCTAAAATTTCGTTCATAAAAATTAAAATTTGTAAAAAAATCCAAAAAAATCGAAGATAGTTTCAATTAAATTTGCCAAAATTTCGTTCATAAAAATTAAAATTTGTAAAAAAATTCAAAAAAATCGAAGATAGTTACAATTAAGTTTGCTAAAATTTCGTTCATAAAAATAAAAATTTGTAAAAAAATAAAAAAAAATCGTATATAGTTTCAATTAAATTTGCTAAAATTTCGTTCATAAAAATTAAAATTTGTAAAAAAATCCAAAAAAATCGAAGAAAGTTTCAATTAAATTTGCTAAAATTTCGTTCATAAAAATAAAAATTTTAAAAAAATCCAAAAAAATCGAAGATAGTTTCAATTAAATTTGCTAAAATTTCGTTCATAAAAATAAAAATTTGTAAAAAAATCCAAAAAAATCGAATATAGTTTCAATTAAATTTGCTAAAATTTCGTTCATAAAAATTAAAATTGGTAAAAAAATCGAAGATAGTTTCAATTAAATTTGCTAAAATTTCGTTCCTAAAAATAAAAATTATAAAAAAATCCATAAAATCGAAGATAGTTTCAATTAAATTTGCTAAAATTTCGTTCATAAAAATTAAAATTTGTAAAAAAATCCAAAAAAATCGAAGATAGCTTAAATTAAATTTGCTAAAATTTAGTTCATAAAACTTAAAATTTTAAGAAAATCCAAAAAAATCAAAGATAGTTTCAATTAAATTTGATAAAATTTCGTTCATAAAAATAAAAATTTTAAAAAAATCCAAAAAAATCGAAGATAGTTTCAATTAAATTTGCTAAAATTTCGTTCATAAAAATTAAAATTGTAAGAAAATCCAAAAAAATCGAAGACAGCTTAAATTAAATTTGCTAAAATTTAGTTCATAAAAATTAAAATTTGTAAAAAAATCCAAAATAATCGAAGATAGTTTCGATTAAATTTGCTAAAATTTCGTTCATAAAAATAAAAATTTGTAAAAAAATCCAAAAAAATCGAAGAAAGTTTCAATTAAATTTGCTAAAATGTCGTCCATAAAAATTAAAATTTGTAAAAAAATCGAAGATAGTTTCAATTAAATTTGCTAAAATTTCGTTCATAAAAATTAAAATTTGTAAAAAAATCCAAAAAAAATCGAAGATAGCTTAAATTAAATTTGCTAAAATTTAGTTCATAAAAATTAAAATTTGTATAAAAATCCAAAAAAATCGAAGATAGTTTCAATTATACTTGCTAAAATGTCGTACATAAAAATTAATATTTGTAAAAAAATCCAAAAAAATAGAAGATAGCTTAAATTAAATTTGCTAAAATTTAGTTCATAAAACTTAAAATTTGTACAAAAAATGCAAAAAAATCGAAGATAGTTTCAATTAAATTTGCTAAAATTTCGTTCATAAAAATAAAAATTTTAAAAAAATCCAAAAAATCGAAGATTGTTTCAATTAAATTTGATAAAATTTCGTTCATAAAAATTAAAATTTGTAAAAAAATAAAAAAAAATCGTATATAGTTTCAATTAAATTTGCTAAAATTTCGTTCATAAAAATTAAAATTTGTAAAAAAATCCAAAAAAATCGAAGACAGTTTCAATTAAATTTGCTAAAATTTCGTTCATAAAAATTAAAATTTGTAAAAAAATCCAAAAAAATCGAAGATAGTTTCAATTAAATTTGCTAAAATTTCGTTCATAAAAATAAAAATTTTAAAAAAATCCAAAAAATCGAAGATTGTTTCAATTAAATTTGATAAAATTTCGTTCATAAAAATTAAAATTTGTAAAAAAATCCAAAAAAATCGAAGACAGTTTCAATTAAATTTGCTAAAATTTCGTTCATAAAAATTAAAATTTGTATAAAAATCCAAAAAAATCGAAGATAGTTTCAATTATATTTGCTAAAATGTCGTCCATAAAAATTAAAATTTGTAAAAAAATCCAAAAAAATCGAAGATAGCTTAAATTAAATTTGCTAAAATTTAGTTCATAAAAATTAAAATTTGTATAAAAATCCAAAAAAATCGAAGATAGTTTCAATTATACTTGCTAAAATGTCGTACATAAAAATTAATATTTGTAAAAAAAATCCAAAAAAATAGAAGATAGCTTAAATTAAATTTGCTAAAATTTAGTTCATAAAACTTAAAATTTGTAAAAAAAATGCAAAAAAATCGAAGATAGTTTCAATTAAATTTGCTAAAATTTCGTTCATAAAAATAAAAATTTGTAAAAAAATCCAAAAAAATCGAAGGTAGTTTCAATTAAATTTGCTAAAATTTCGTTCATAAAAATTAAAATTTGTAAAAAAATCCAAAAAAATCGAAGATAGTTTCAATTAAATTTGCCAAAATTTCGTTCATAAAAACTAAAATTTGTAAAAAAATTCAAAAAAATCGAAGATAGTTACAATTAAGTTTGCTAAAATTTCATTCATAAAAATTAAAATTTGTAAAAAAATCCAAAAAAATCGAAGATAGTTTCAATTAAATTTGCTAAAATGTCGTCCATAAAAATTAAAATTTGTAAAAAAATCGAAGATAGTTTCAATTAAATTTGCTAAAATTTCGTTCATAAAAATAAAAATTTTAAAAAAATCCATAACATCGAAGATAGTTTCAATTAAATTTGCTAAAATGTCGTCCATAAAAATTAAAATTTGTAAAAAAATCGAAGATAGTTTCAATTAAATTTGCTAAAATTTCGTTCATAAAAATAAAAATTTGTAAAAAAATCCAAAAAATCGAAGATAGTTTCAATTAAATTTGCTAAAATTTCGTCCATAAAAATTAAAATTTGTAAAAAAATCCAAAAAAATCGAAGATGGCTTAAATTAAATTTGCTAAAATTTAGTTCATAAAACTTAAAAATTTAAAGAAAATCCAAAAAAATCGAAGATAGCTTCAATTAAATTTGCTAAAATTTCGTTCATAAAAATTAAAATTTGTAAAAAATCGAAGATAGTTTCAATTAAATTTGCTAAAATTTCGTTCATAAAAATAAAAATTATAAAAAAATCCATAAAATCGAAGATAGTTTCAATTAAATTTGCTAAAATTTCGTTCATAAAAATTAAAATTTGTAAAAAAATCCAAAAAAATCGAAGATAGCTTAAATTAAATTTGCTAAAATTTAGTTCATAAAACTTAAAATTTTAAGAAAATCCAAAAAAATCAAAGATAGTTTCAATTAAATTTGATAAAATTTCGTTCATAAAAATAAAAATTTTAAAAAAATCCAAAAAAATCGAAGATAGTTTCAATTAAATTTGCTAAAATTTCGTTCATAAAAATTAAAATTGTAAGAAAATCCAAAAAAATCGAAGAAAGCTTAAATTAAATTTGCTAAAATTTAGTTCATAAAAATTAAAATTTGTAAAAAAATCCAAAATAATCGAAGATAGTTTCGATTAAATTTGCTAAAATTTCGTTCATAAAAATAAAAATTTGTAAAAAAATCCAAAAAAATCGAAGATAGTTTCAATTAAATTTGCTAAAATTTGGTTCATAAAAATTAAAATTTGTAAAAAAATCCAAAAAAATCGAAGATAGCTTAAATTAAATTTGCTAAAATTTAGTTCATAAAAATTAAAATTTGTATAAAAATCCAAAAAAATCGAAGATAGTTTCAATTATACTTGCTAAAATGTCGTACATAAAAATTAATATTTGTAAAAAAATCCAAAAAAATAGAAGATAGCTTAAATTAAATTTGCTAAAATTTAGTTCATAAAACTTAAAATTTGTACAAAAAATGCAAAAAAATCGAAGATAGTTTCAATTAAATTTGCTAAAATTTCGTTCATAAAAATAAAAATTTGTAAAAAAATCCCAAAAAAATCGTATATAGTTCCAATTAAATTTGCTAAAATTTCGTTCATAAAAATTAAAATTTGTAAAAAAATCCAAAAAAATCGAAGAAAGTTTCAATTAAATTTGCTAAAATTTCGTTCATAAAAATAAAAATTTTAAAAAAATCCAAAAAATCGAAGATAGTTTCAATTAAATTTGCTAAAATTTCGTTCATAAAAATTAAAATTTGTAAAATAATCCAAAAAAATCGAAGATGGCTTAAATTAAATTTGCTAAAATTTAGTTCATAAAACTTAAAAATTTAAAGAAAATCCAAAAAAATCGAAGATAGTTTCAATTAAGTTTGCTAAAATTTCTTTCATAAAAATTAAAATTTGTATAAAAATCCAAAAAAAATCGAAGATAGTTTCAATTATATTTCCTAAAATGTCGTACATAAAAATTAATATTTGTAAAAAAATCCAAAAAAATAGAAGATAGCTTAAATTAAATTTGCTAAAATTTAGTTCATAAAACTTAAAATTTTAAGAAAATCCAAAAAAATCAAAGATAGTTTCAATTAAATTTGCTAAAATTTCGTTCATAAAAATAAAAATTTAAAAAAAATCCAAAAAAATCGAAGATAGTTTCAATTAAATTTGCTAAAATTTCGTTCATAAAAATTAAAATTTGTAAAAAAATCCAAAAAAATCGTAAATAGTTTCAATTAAATTTGCCAAAATTTCGTTCATAAAAATTAAAATTTGTAAAAAAATTCAAAAAAATCGAAGATAGTTACAATTAAGTTTGCTAAAATTTGATTCATAAAAATTAAAATTTGTAAAAAAAACCAAAAAAATCGAAGATAGTTTCAATTAAATTTGCTAAAATGTCGTCCATAAAAATTAATATTTGTAAAAAAATCCAAAAAAAATAGAAGATAGCTTAAATTAAATTTGCTAAAATTTAGTTCATAAAAATTAAAAATTTTAAGAAAATCCAAAAAATCAAAGATAGTTTCAATTAAGTTTGCTAAAATTTCGTTCATAAAAATAAAAATTTTAAAAAAATCCAAAAAAATCGAAGATAGTTTCAATTAAATTTGCTAAAATTTCGTTCATAAAAATAAAAATTTGTAAAAAAATAAAAAAAAATCGTATATAGTTTCAATTAAATTTGCTAAAATTTCGTTCATAAAAATTAAAATTTGTAAAAAAATCCAAAAAAATCGAAGACAGTTTCAATTAAATTTGCTAAAATTTAGTTCATAAAAATTAAAATTTGTAAAAAAAATCCAAAATAATCGAAGATAGTTTCGATTAAATTTGCTAAAATTTCGTTCATAAAAATAAAAATTTTAAAAAAATGACAAAAAATCGAAGATAGTTTCAATTAAATTTGATAAAATTTCGTTCATAAAAATTAATATTTGTAAAAAAATCCAAAAAAATAGAAGATAGCTTAAATTAAATTTGCTAAAATTTAGTTCATAAAACTTAAAATTTGTACAAAAAATGCAAAAAAATCGAAGATAGTTTCAATTAAATTTGCTAAAATTTCGTTCATAAAAATTAAAATTGTAAGAAAATCCAAAAAAATCGAAGACAGCTTAAATTAAATTTGCTAAAATTTAGTTCATAAAAATTAAAATTTGTAAAAAAATCCAAAATAATCGAAGATAGTTTCGATTAAATTTGCTAAAATTTCGTTCATAAAAATAAAAATTTGTAAAAAAATCCAAAAAAATCGAAGAAAGTTTCAATTAAATTTGCTAAAATGTCGTCCATAAAAATTAAAATTTGTAAAAAAATCGAAGATAGTTTCAATTAAATTTGCTAAAATTTCGTTCATAAAAATTAAAATTTGTAAAAAAATCCAAAAAAAATCGAAGATAGCTTAAATTAAATTTGCTAAAATTTAGTTCATAAAAATTAAAATTTGTATAAAAATCCAAAAAAATCGAAGATAGTTTCAATTATACTTGCTAAAATGTCGTACATAAAAATTAATATTTGTAAAAAAATCCAAAAAAATAGAAGATAGCTTAAATTAAATTTGCTAAAATTTAGTTCATAAAACTTAAAATTTGTACAAAAAATGCAAAAAAATCGAAGATAGTTTCAATTAAATTTGCTAAAATTTCGTTCATAAAAATAAAAATTTTAAAAAAATCCAAAAAATCGAAGATTGTTTCAATTAAATTTGATAAAATTTCGTTCATAAAAATTAAAATTTGTAAAAAAATCAAAAAAAATCGTATATAGTTTCAATTAAATTTGCTAAAATTTCGTTCATAAAAATTAAAATTTGTAAAAAAATCCAAAAAAATCGAAGACAGTTTCAATTAAATTTGCTAAAATTTCGTTCATAAAAATTAAAATTTGTAAAAAAATCCAAAAAAATCGAAGATAGTTTCAATTAAATTTGCTAAAATTTCGTTCATAAAAATAAAAATTTTAAAAAAAATCCAAAAAATCGAAGATTGTTTCAATTAAATTTGATAAAATTTCGTTCATAAAAATTAAAATTTGTAAAAAAATCCAAAAAAATCGAAGACAGTTTCAATTAAATTTGCTAAAATTTCGTTCATAAAAATTAAAATTTGTATAAAAATCCAAAAAAATCGAAGATAGTTTCAATTATATTTGCTAAAATGTCGTCCATAAAAATTAAAATTTGTAAAAAAATCCAAAAAAATCGAAGATAGCTTAAATTAAATTTGCTAAAATTTAGTTCATAAAAATTAAAATTTGTATAAAAATCCAAAAAAATCGAAGATAGTTTCAATTATACTTGCTAAAATGTCGTACATAAAAATTAATATTTGTAAAAAAAATCCAAAAAAATAGAAGATAGCTTAAATTAAATTTGCTAAAATTTAGTTCATAAAACTTAAAATTTGTAAAAAAAATGCAAAAAAATCGAAGATAGTTTCAATTAAATTTGCTAAAATTTCGTTCATAAAAATAAAAATTTGTAAAAAAATCCAAAAAAATCGAAGGTAGTTTCAATTAAATTTGCTAAAATTTCGTTCATAAAAATTAAAATTTGTAAAAAAATCCAAAAAAATCGAAGATAGTTTCAATTAAATTTGCCAAAATTTCGTTCATAAAAACTAAAATTTGTAAAAAAATTCAAAAAAATCGAAGATAGTTACAATTAAGTTTGCTAAAATTTCATTCATAAAAATTAAAATTTGTAAAAAAATCCAAAAAAATCGAAGATAGTTTCAATTAAATTTGCTAAAATGTCGTCCATAAAAATTAAAATTTGTAAAAAAATCGAAGATAGTTTCAATTAAATTTGCTAAAATTTCGTTCATAAAAATAAAAATTTTAAAAAAATCCATAACATCGAAGATAGTTTCAATTAAATTTGCTAAAATGTCGTCCATAAAAATTAAAATTTGTAAAAAAATCGAAGATAGTTTCAATTAAATTTGCTAAAATTTCGTTCATAAAAATAAAAATTTGTAAAAAAATCCAAAAAATCGAAGATAGTTTCAATTAAATTTGCTAAAATTTCGTCCATAAAAATTAAAATTTGTAAAAAAATCCAAAAAAATCGAAGATGGCTTAAATTAAATTTGCTAAAATTTAGTTCATAAAACTTAAAAATTTAAAGAAAATCCAAAAAAATCGAAGATAGCTTCAATTAAATTTGCTAAAATTTCGTTCATAAAAATTAAAATTTGTAAAAAATCGAAGATAGTTTCAATTAAATTTGCTAAAATTTCGTTCATAAAAATAAAAATTATAAAAAAATCCATAAAATCGAAGATAGTTTCAATTAAATTTGCTAAAATTTCGTTCATAAAAATTAAAATTTGTAAAAAAATCCAAAAAAATCGAAGATAGCTTAAATTAAATTTGCTAAAATTTAGTTCATAAAACTTAAAATTTTAAGAAAATCCAAAAAAATCAAAGATAGTTTCAATTAAATTTGATAAAATTTCGTTCATAAAAATAAAAATTTTAAAAAAATCCAAAAAAATCGAAGATAGTTTCAATTAAATTTGCTAAAATTTCGTTCATAAAAATTAAAATTGTAAGAAAATCCAAAAAAATCGAAGACAGCTTAAATTAAATTTGCTAAAATTTAGTTCATAAAAATTAAAATTTGTAAAAAAATCCAAAATAATCGAAGATAGTTTCGATTAAATTTGCTAAAATTTCGTTCATAAAAATAAAAATTTGTAAAAAAATCCAAAAAAATCGAAGATAGTTTCAATTAAATTTGCTAAAATTTGGTTCATAAAAATTAAAATTTGTAAAAAAATCCAAAAAAATCGAAGATAGCTTAAATTAAATTTGCTAAAATTTAGTTCATAAAAATTAAAATTTGTATAAAAATCCAAAAAAATCGAAGATAGTTTCAATTATACTTGCTAAAATGTCGTACATAAAAATTAATATTTGTAAAAAAATCCAAAAAAATAGAAGATAGCTTAAATTAAATTTGCTAAAATTTAGTTCATAAAACTTAAAATTTGTACAAAAAATGCAAAAAAATCGAAGATAGTTTCAATTAAATTTGCTAAAATTTCGTTCATAAAAATAAAAATTTGTAAAAAAATCCCAAAAAAATCGTATATAGTTCCAATTAAATTTGCTAAAATTTCGTTCATAAAAATTAAAATTTGTAAAAAAATCCAAAAAAATCGAAGAAAGTTTCAATTAAATTTGCTAAAATTTCGTTCATAAAAATAAAAATTTTAAAAAAATCCAAAAAATCGAAGATAGTTTCAATTAAATTTGCTAAAATTTCGTTCATAAAAATTAAAATTTGTAAAATAATCCAAAAAAATCGAAGATGGCTTAAATTAAATTTGCTAAAATTTAGTTCATAAAACTTAAAAATTTAAAGAAAATCCAAAAAAATCGAAGATAGTTTCAATTAAGTTTGCTAAAATTTCTTTCATAAAAATTAAAATTTGTATAAAAATCCAAAAAAAATCGAAGATAGTTTCAATTATATTTCCTAAAATGTCGTACATAAAAATTAATATTTGTAAAAAAATCCAAAAAAATAGAAGATAGCTTAAATTAAATTTGCTAAAATTTAGTTCATAAAACTTAAAATTTTAAGAAAATCCAAAAAAATCAAAGATAGTTTCAATTAAATTTGCTAAAATTTCGTTCATAAAAATAAAAATTTAAAAAAAATCCAAAAAAATCGAAGATAGTTTCAATTAAATTTGCTAAAATTTCGTTCATAAAAATTAAAATTTGTAAAAAAATCCAAAAAAATCGTAAATAGTTTCAATTAAATTTGCCAAAATTTCGTTCATAAAAATTAAAATTTGTAAAAAAATTCAAAAAAATCGAAGATAGTTACAATTAAGTTTGCTAAAATTTCATTCATAAAAATTAAAATTTGTAAAAAAAACCAAAAAAATCGAAGATAGTTTCAATTAAATTTGCTAAAATGTCGTCCATAAAAATTAATATTTGTAAAAAAATCCAAAAAAAATAGAAGATAGCTTAAATTAAATTTGCTAAAATTTAGTTCATAAAAATTAAAAATTTTAAGAAAATCCAAAAAATCAAAGATAGTTTCAATTAAGTTTGCTAAAATTTCGTTCATAAAAATAAAAATTTTAAAAAAATCCAAAAAAATCGAAGATAGTTTCAATTAAATTTGCTAAAATTTCGTTCATAAAAATAAAAATTTGTAAAAAAATCAAAAAAAATCGTATATAGTTTCAATTAAATTTGCTAAAATTTCGTTCATAAAAATTAAAATTTGTAAAAAAATCCAAAAAAATCGAAGACAGTTTCAATTAAATTTGCTAAAATTTCGTTCATAAAAATTAAAATTTGTAAAAAAATCCAAAAAAATCGAAGATAGTTTCAATTAAATTTGCTAAAATTTCGTTCATAAAAATAAAAATTTTAAAAAAATGACAAAAAATCGAAGATAGTTTCAATTAAATTTGATAAAATTTCGTTCATAAAAATTAAAATTTGTAAAAAAATCCAAAAAAATCGAAGATAGCTTAAATTAAATTTGCTAAAATTTAGTTCATAAAACTTAAAAATTTAAAGAAAATCCAAAAAAATCGAAGATAGTTTCAATTAAGTTTGCTAAAATTTCATTCATAAAAATTAAAATTTGTATAAAAATCCAAAAAAATCGAAGATAGTTTCAATTATATTTGCTAAAATGTCGTACATAAAAATTAATATTGGTAAAAAAATCCAAAAAAATAGAAGATAGCTTAAATTAAATTTGCTAAAATTTAGTTCATAAAACTTAAAATTTTAAGAAAATCCAAAAAAATCAAAGATAGTTTCAATTAAATTTGCTAAAATTTCGTTCATAAAAATAAAAATTTGTAAAAAAATCCAAAAAAATCGAAGGTAGTTTCAATTAAATTTGCTAAAATTTCGTTCATAAAAATTAAAATTTGTCAAAAAATCCAAAAAAATCGAAGATAGTTTCAATTAAATTTGCCAAAATTTCGTTCATAAAAACTAAAATTTGTAAAAAAATTCAAAAAAATCGAAGATAGTTACAATTAAGTTTGCTAAAATTTCGTTCATAAAAATAAAAATTTTAAAAAAATCCAAAAAATCGAAGATAGTTTCAATTAAATTTGATAAAATTTCGTTCATAAAAATTAAAATTTGTAAAAAAATCAAAAAAAATCGAAGATAGCTTAAATTAAATTTGCTAAAATTTAGTTCATAAAACTTAAAAATTTAAAGAAAATCCAAAAAAATCGAAGATAGTTTCAATTAAGTTTGCTAAAATTTCATTCATAAAAATTAAAATTTGTATAAAAATCCAAAAAAATCGAAGATAGTTTCAATTATATTTGCTAAAATGTCGTACATAAAAATTAATATTGGTAAAAAAATCCAAAAAAATAAAAGATAGCTTAAATTAAATTTGCTAAAATTTAGTTCATAAAACTTAAAATTTTAAGAAAATCCAAAAAAATCAAAGATAGTTTCAATTAAATTTGCTAAAATTTCGTTCATAAAAATAAATATTTGTAAAAAAATCCAAAAAAATCGAAGGTAGTTCCAATTAAATTTGCTAAAATTTCGTTCATAAAAATTAAAATTTGTAAAAAAATCCAAAAAAATCGAAGATAGTTTCAATTAAATTTGCCAAAATTTCGTTCATAAAAATAAAAATTTTAAAAAAATCCAAAAAAATCGAAGATAGTTTCAATTAAAGTTGCTAAAATTTCGTTCATATAAATAAAAATTTGTAAAAAAATCCCAAAAAAATCGTATATAGTTCCAATTAATTTTGCTAAAATTTCGTTCATAAAAATTAAAATTTGTAAAAAAAACCAAAAAAATCGAAGAAAGTTTCAATTAAATTTGCTAAAATTTCGTTCATAAAAATTAAAATTTGTAAAAAAAACCAAAAAAATCGAAGATAGTTTCAATTAAATTTGCTAAAATTTCGTCCATAAAAATTAAAATTTGTATAAAAATCCAAAAAAATCGAAGATAGTTTCAATTATATTTGCTAAAATGTCGTACATAAAAATTAATATTGGTAAAAAAATCCAAAAAAATAGAAGATAGCTTAAATTAAATTTGCTAAAATATAGTTCATAAAACATAAAATTTTAAGAAAATCCAAAAAAATCAAAGATAGTTTCAATTAAATTTGCTAAAATTTCGTTCATAAAAATAAAAATTTAAAAAAAATCCCAAAAAATCGAAGATAGTTTCAATTAAATTTGCTAAAATTTCGTTCATAAAAATTAAAATTTGTAAAAAAATCCAAAAAAATCGAAGATAGTTTCAATTGAATTTGCCAAAATTTCGTTCATAAAAATTAAAATTTGTAAAAAAATTCAAAAAAATCGAATATAGTTACAATTAAGTTTGCTAAAATTTCATTCATGAAAATTAAATTTGTAAAAAACCAAAAAAATCGAAGATAGTTTCAATTAAATTTGCTAAAATGTCGTCCATAAAAATTAATATTTGTAAAAAAATCCAAAAAAATAGAAGATAGCTTAAATTAAATTTGCTAAAATTTAGTTCATAAAAATTAAAAATTTTAAGAAAATCCAAAAAAATCAAAGATAGTTTCAATTAAATTTTCTAAAATTTCGTTCATAAAAATAAAAATTTTAAAAAAATCCAAAAAAATCGAAGATAGTTTCAATTAAATTTGCTAAAATTTCGTTCATAAAAATTAAAATTTGTAAAAAAAACCAAAAAAATCGAAGATAGTTTCAATTAAATTTGCTAAAATTTCGTCCATAAAAATTAAAATTTGTATAAAAATCCAAAAAAATCGAAGATAGTTTCAATTATATTTGCTAAAATGTCGTACATAAAAATTAATATTGGTAAAAAAATCCAAAAAAATAGAAGATAGCTTAAATTAAATTTGCTAAAATATAGTTCATAAAACATAAAATTTTAAGAAAATCCAAAAAAATCAAAGATAGTTTCAATTAAATTTGCTAAAATTTCGTTCATAAAAATAAAAATTTAAAAAAAATCCCAAAAAATCGAAGATAGTTTCAATTAAATTTGCTAAAATTTCGTTCATAAAAATAAATATTTGTAAAAAAATCCAAAAAAATCGAAGGTAGTTTCAATTAAATTTGCTAAAATTTCGTTCATAAAAATTAAAATTTGTAAAAAAATCCAAAAAAATCGAAGATAGTTTCAATTAAATTTGCCAAAATTTCGTTCATAAAAATTAAAATTTGTAAAAAAATTCAAAAAAATCGAAGATAGTTACAATTAAGTTTGCTAAAATTTCGTTCATAAAAATAAAAATTTGTAAAAAAATAAAAAAAATCGTATATAGTTTCAATTAAATTTGCTAAAATTTCGTTCATAAAAATTAAAATTTGTAAAAAAATCCAAAAAAATCGAAGAAAGTTTCAATTAAATTTGCTAAAATTTCGTTCATAAAAATAAAAATTTTAAAAAAATCCAAAAAAATCGAAGATAGTTTCAATTAAATTTGCTAAAATTTCGTTCATAAAAATAAAAATTTAAAAAAAATCCCAAAAAATCGAAGATAGTTTCAATTAAATTTGCTAAAATTTCGTTCATAAAAATTAAAATTTGTAAAAAAATCCAAAAAAATCGAAGATAGTTTCAATTGAATTTGCCAAAATTTCGTTCATAAAAATTAAAATTTGTAAAAAAATTCAAAAAAATCGAATATAGTTACAATTAAGTTTGCTAAAATTTCATTCATGAAAATTAAATTTGTAAAAAACCAAAAAAATCGAAGATAGTTTCAATTAAATTTGCTAAAATGTCGTCCATAAAAATTAATATTTGTAAAAAAATCCAAAAAAATAGAAGATAGCTTAAATTAAATTTGCTAAAATTTAGTTCATAAAAATTAAAAATTTTAAGAAAATCCAAAAAAATCAAAGATAGTTTCAATTAAATTTTCTAAAATTTCGTTCATAAAAATAAAAATTTTAAAAAAATCCAAAAAAATCGAAGATAGTTTCAATTAAATTTGCTAAAATTTCGTTCATAAAAATAAAAATTTGTAAAAAAATCCAAAAAAATCGTATATAGTTTCAATTAAATTTGCTAAAATTTCGTTCATAAAAATTAAAATTTGTAAAAAAATCCAAAAAAATCGAAGATAGTTTCAATTAAATTTGCTAAAATTTCGTTCATAAAAATAAAAATTTTAAAAAAATCCAAAAAATCGAAGATAGTTTCAATTAAATTTGATAAAATTTCGTTCATAAAAATTAAAATTTGTAAAAAAATCCAAAAAAATCGAAGATAGCTTAAATTAAATTTGCTAAAATTTAGTTCATAAAACTTAAAAATTTAAAGAAAATCCAAAAAAATCGAAGATAGTTTCAATTAAGTTTGCTAAAATTTCATTCATAAAAATTAAAATTTGTATAAAAATCCAAAAAAATCGATGATAGTTTCAATTATATTTGCTAAAATGTCGTACATAAAAATTAATATTGGTAAAAAAATCCAAAAAAATAGAAGATAGCTTAAATTAAATTTGCTAAAATTTAGTTCATAAAACTTAAAATTTTAAGAAAATCCAAAAAAATCAAAGATAGTTTCAATTAAATTTGCTAAAATTTCGTTCATAAAAATAAATATTTGTAAAAAAATCCAAAAAAATCGAAGGTAGTTTCAATTAAATTTGCTAAAATTTCGTTCATAAAAATTAAAATTTGTAAAAAAATCCAAAAAAATCGAAGATAGTTTCAATTAAATTTGCCAAAATTTCGTTCATAAAAATTAAAATTTGTAAAAAAATTCAAAAAAATCGAAGATAGTTACAATTAAGTTTGCTAAAATTTCGTTCATAAAAATAAAAATTTGTAAAAAAATAAAAAAAAATCGTATATAGTTTCAATTAAATTTGCTAAAATTTCGTTCATAAAAATTAAAATTTGTAAAAAAATCCAAAAAAATCGAAGAAAGTTTCAATTAAATTTGCTAAAATTTCGTTCATAAAAATAAAAATTTTAAAAAAATCCAAAAAAATCGAAGATAGTTTCAATTAAATTTGCTAAAATTTCGTTCATAAAAATAAAAATTTGTAAAAAAATCCAAAAAAATCGAATATAGTTTCAATTAAATTTGCTAAAATTTCGTTCATAAAAATTAAAATTGGTAAAAAAATCGAAGATAGTTTCAATTAAATTTGCTAAAATTTCGTTCCTAAAAATAAAAATTATAAAAAAATCCATAAAATCGAAGATAGTTTCAATTAAATTTGCTAAAATTTCGTTCATAAAAATTAAAATTTGTAAAAAAATCCAAAAAAATCGAAGATAGCTTAAATTAAATTTGCTAAAATTTAGTTCATAAAACTTAAAATTTTAAGAAAATCCAAAAAAATCAAAGATAGTTTCAATTAAATTTGATAAAATTTCGTTCATAAAAATAAAAATTTTAAAAAAATCCAAAAAAATCGAAGATAGTTTCAATTAAATTTGCTAAAATTTCGTTCATAAAAATTAAAATTGTAAGAAAATCCAAAAAAATCGAAGACAGCTTAAATTAAATTTGCTAAAATTTAGTTCATAAAAATTAAAATTTGTAAAAAAATCCAAAATAATCGAAGATAGTTTCGATTAAATTTGCTAAAATTTCGTTCATAAAAATAAAAATTTGTAAAAAAATCCAAAAAAATCGAAGAAAGTTTCAATTAAATTTGCTAAAATTTCGTTCATAAAAATAAAAATTTTAAAAAAATCCAAAAAATCGAAGATAGTTTCAATTAAATTTGCTAAAATTTCGTCCATAAAAATTAAAATTTGTAAAAAAATCCAAAAAAATCGAAGATGGCTTAAATTAAATTTGCTAAAATTTAGTTCATAAAACTTAAAAATTTAAAGAAAATCCAAAAAAATCGAAGATAGCTTCAATTAAATTTGCTAAAATTTCGTTCATAAAAATTAAAATTTGTAAAAAATCGAAGATAGTTTCAATTAAATTTGCTAAAATTTCGTTCATAAAAATAAAAATTATAAAAAAATCCATAAAATCGAAGATAGTTTCAATTAAATTTGCTAAAATTTCGTTCATAAAAATTAAAATTTGTAAAAAAATCCAAAAAAATCGAAGATAGCTTAAATTAAATTTGCTAAAATTTAGTTCATAAAACTTAAAATTTTAAGAAAATCCAAAAAAATCAAAGATAGTTTCAATTAAATTTGATAAAATTTCGTTCATAAAAATAAAAATTTTAAAAAAATCCAAAAAAATCGAAGATAGTTTCAATTAAATTTGCTAAAATTTCGTTCATAAAAATTAAAATTGTAAGAAAATCCAAAAAAATCGAAGACAGCTTAAATTAAATTTGCTAAAATTTAGTTCATAAAAATTAAAATTTGTAAAAAAATCCAAAATAATCGAAGATAGTTTCGATTAAATTTGCTAAAATTTCGTTCATAAAAATAAAAATTTGTAAAAAAATCCAAAAAAATCGAAGATAGTTTCAATTAAATTTGCTAAAATTTGGTTCATAAAAATTAAAATTTGTAAAAAAATCCAAAAAAATCGAAGATAGCTTAAATTAAATTTGCTAAAATTTAGTTCATAAAAATTAAAATTTGTATAAAAATCCAAAAAAATCGAAGATAGTTTCAATTATACTTGCTAAAATGTCGTACATAAAAATTAATATTTGTAAAAAAATCCAAAAAAATAGAAGATAGCTTAAATTAAATTTGCTAAAATTTAGTTCATAAAACTTAAAATTTGTAAAAAAAATGCAAAAAAATCGAAGATAGTTTTGTTACGTGAGGGCGTTAATTTTTAAGCGACCGAGCGGTTGAGTCTAATTTTCTCACGCAACGCTTAACGAATTTTAAAGAGAGGTTATAATTTTAATATAATTAGCGGTATTACGCAAAAATCAGGATTGTTTTGGGGGTGCGGCTTTCGTCTACAACCCATACAGGTTGTCCAATCAGGATGTGGTATTTTGGATAGACTGGTTCGAAACAAAATGAGACGAGATTTCAGTAATATAAAATACCATGTATTACAAAAATAATAAACGAAAGGAAGTTTTGTAAGGTGGAACAAAAAGGGGAATTTACATGGATTTGTGTTATGTTTAACAATGAAAATATTAAATCACCGGATGTAGGATATTACAATATTCTATGTTTGTTTTGGAGCTTACAATTGTTCTAAACTGGATTTTAAAACCAACAAACGACGAATACGGTTGCGAACATTAGTCGATAGACAACAATTGACGGACAATTATTAGTCGACAATAATTGACCGAGGGAAACCCCGCAACACGTAATGGTTGGATCAATTACCGCGCAAGTCCTTGATACTGAACATTCTCTAATTGAAAATGATTCAAAAATTGCGATACCCACGGAAGGAGGGCAGAACAGTTTATCGAGGGAGAGATCCCGTAACACACAATGGTTGGATCAACTGCCCCCTCCGTACATGGCAACGGAGAACAATTTTATAAAAAAAAATTCAAATGATGAACACAATTGCTGAATATAGTAATGCAAATCACTCACCAACCTCGTACTCGTAGATCGTTAGGCTTTAATACCTTTTATTATCCGCCTTTCTTTCGCTCGAGCGCTCACTCTCTTTCTCGTTCTCTTTCTCTCTCTCTCTGGAGACCTGGTCGTGACTGTCTCGTTCTCTCCTTCAGGAGGGTCCCGCGTCTAGATGTTGAACCGCAGGAGTGTCGCACAATACACCAATGTCAAAGACGGTTCACAATATATTGTTTTTAGATATTAAACGCAAGAATATAAGGATTTAACGATGGAATTTGAAAATGATAAAAACGCAAAATATATATATATGGGTGAGTCTCTACGGGGACTGAGTCCTTCCACGTTCACTAAGCCACTATGGAACTCCGGCTCAAAAACTATATTCAAATAGTGATGTCCCTCGGACAGAACGTCAACGCACTATGCGATTTGTCAGGCGACTGCCTTAAATAGTGAAAAATAGGTAATATTGAATAAGATGAGATATAATTATATACAGTCTCTACGAGGGAACTGAGTCTTTCCGTTGTCACAAGATCACTCGGAACTCCAGCTCGAACGCCTATTATACAATATGGCAATATGTCCCTCGGACAGAACGACCGCGCACTACGCGACTTGCTAGCCGTCTGCCACGAGCGTTCGCAGGGTAGGCCCGAGCAACCCGGGACTTTGAAACAAAGAGCGCCAAATTGCTGACTCTGCACCTCATGCACACGGGCCCAACCGTCGTCGCCTCGGACCGTTCCCAGCCTCACGGGCTTGAGTTTATCGCATTCGACGTTCTAAGAACGCCGACGGTGTTGGAAGATTTTCGCATGGAAGAACGCAGTGGCGTAACGACTTACATTTAATTATTATTATAATTCAGGTTGTAGATCATTGACAATTGATCGAGGGAAACTCCCATAACACGCAATGGTTGAATCAGTTGTCAATGACGGTGTGATGGAAATTTAGAAGAAAGAAAAATATAAATGGTTTACTACAATGCTTAAGTTTCCGAAGGCTTATCACAGCGTGCATTCTAAGAACGTCGACGGCGTTGGGAAACTGCTGACAATAATCTTCCCTGGGAATATGCCGTGGCGTGACAGGCGTGAAGCTGAGTTAAATTACAACTATTAAGAGTATTCACAGATAATCGACAATTGATTGAGGGAAGTTCCCATAACACGTGATGGTTGAACCAATGGTCGACATCTGTGTAGCGAAAAATATGATATGAATATAGCAAAAATTTTGAGATGAATTTAAAAAGTAACCGGCACGTAACACCCTTCCCCCCTTGGAATCATCGTCCCGATGATAACTAGATATAAGGACATTTAGAGTGCCGAGTATAATTTATAAAGACATGAAGTAACTGCCTGTCACGCCTGCGGGGCATCGCGCTCGTTCCGCCGACACGAATTTCGATTCGGTGGTTGTGAGGATCGCCACGCAGGGCGGAGTACACGCATTCTATAAAAAGGGCGTCCTATATGTACGCAGCCCTCTAAGTTACACTATTGCTATTTTTGAACAATTTCTAACCAGACCACAAACATACACCCCGGTTATCGCTACAAGTCAATTCCCCGAGAAACGACAAGTCCTTAAGGAATCGAGCACCGACGTCCGAGTACAATAAGCTCGTTTGTAATTTCGCACACTGTTTCAATACACTTAATGCAACCAGCACGAACTCTTCGCACGTTGGTACACCTGGCGATGTTAAGCCATGATGATGAGCTTTAGACGTTGATCTCCTCGATGAATTCGTCCATTGTCCACCTATCCGCAGCATTTAGCTCCAGAACTCACGACATGAACACCATCTGGACAGTCTGATGTTCGTTAGGCTCTGCAATGTATTGTGGTGGAGTTTTTCGGATGTAGGAAAATCGGTGCTCTTAACGCCAAAACTCTGTAGGTTCGGATTGGCCGCCAAAAATGTCTCAAGTATGATGCCGCTACAATTCGCGTAGCGACCAATTGAGAGGTTCCTCAGGGAATTGACCCGCAGGTACTGCCAGCACCTGAAAGGCCGATGGTCAGGCGTGAAATGTTGTCACATCCGATCCTTCCAGCGCTGTACAGTTTTTCGCAACCAAGGTCAATAGCCGTGGCCATAGGTCCGTGGGAACCAATTCGTTATCTAAAACAATGTATCTTATAATAATGGCGCATCGCATACAAAGTACCCAATAGAAAGCAGTGATTGATACTATCCTGCAGAACTCAGGACAACTGAAGAGCGACTCGGTAGATCCCGCCAGTCGGTGGTTGTCGCATCGTGATGAGCAATTTTTCGAAATACAATCCCGGAACGAATAAACTCTTGATGTTTCATGTGTTCTCCGATGGTTTGCGGAGGTTATCATGATCCAGGTCATCACAGAGAGAGAAGTTACCAATTTTCTTAATTTAATTTGACTCTATTCTACAATTATATCGGAAACTGAGGCCTAATCATTTTGGTGGTGTAGTAATAGTTTATCGGCATGCTTTACAAATCGTTCACCAGACTTCTTCTGTAGTATAATGTTATTTTTTTCCAAAATTCCAACAATTTTGTAAGGGCCGTGGTATCGACTGCCAAATTTACCTTTCCTGACTTCTACTAAAACGCGTGCCATGTCGCCAATTTTACCTTGGAATGGTCGCGCCTTTTCATCGTAGTGTAATTTTGATTTATGTTTAGCCGATATCAAATTTTGTGCAGCCAAGGTCTGCATCTCGGTTAACCGCGTTAATAAATCTCGAAGATAACCGTTATACGTTAGTAGAGATTCGTCTGTAGGGAATGCACTAGGGCAGCGTGCTATTTCGCCAAACACTAATTCGTGAGGAGTGAAATTTGTTGCTTCGTGAACAGACGTGTTATACGAAAATATTGCAAATGGTACTATTTTATCCCAGTCATCAAAATCATTTAAATAGTGTTTTATGTATTCAGTCAAGACTATATGGCTACGTTCCAAAGCACCATTTGTTTGTGGACGGTACCCAGAAGTAGTTACATGATTAATTTTGAAAACTTTTGCCAGTTCTTTTAAAACTTTATTAATGAAACTAGTACCTTGATCAGTTAAGATTGCGCGTGGAGCCCCATATTGCAAAACCAAATGCGTGACCAGCGCGTGAGCTACAGTTTCTGCTTTTATATCCGGTACAGGAACTGCAATGCAGTATTTCGTAAGGTTATCCTGCATAGTCAAAATGTGTCGATTACCGCTAGGAGTCAATGGAAGAGGTCCCACAGTATCTAAGGATATTTTATCGAATGGTTTTAATGGGGTATCGGTTATTAGCATTGGTTCGCGAGTTTTTGTCCTAACAAGTTTGTTTTCCTGACAACTATTGCATGTTCTAATGAAATTTTGAATATCGTTACGCATCGATGGCCAATAAAATCTTTCCCGAATTCTTTGATATGTCTTTGTCACGCCCTTATGCCCTCCTATTAAGCTTTCGTGTAATTCCGAAATGATTTTCGGACGGAGTTCTTCGGGCGGTACCTGTACGTTTCCGGTGCACAGTGTTATTTTGATATCGCTATCCGCAAAAATATTTAATAAGATACCAGCTAGTGTACCCTGTGGAAGTGTATCAGTAAATTCACCGGATTTCGAAATTCTAAAGGTTTTTATGCCTGATTGTAAAAGTGTATATTTTAAATTTTTCAAAGCATTACCTAATTTTGCGACGGAAGTATCATCATAATGCTTTTCCTTGATTACTACACTGAAAATTTTGTATTTACCTCGCGGCGTAACGAGTACTTGGCCTTCTTTTGGCTTTGAATTTCGTAGATTTTCTATGCTTATTGCACCTATATCTGCGAGCAACTTACTTATCGGAGTTACCAATTCTACATCGGAAGAAATGAAATGAACATAATTTTCGCGAATGTTTGTTAAACTGTTTCGAGTAAATTTAATATTCTCTTCGCGTGGGCTTCGGAAGAAGGTCGGTGACGTTAATACGTCGGGAAGTATACTTTCCGTTATTTGAATTCCTGGTCGATACTGGTCAATTTTACTGTGGTCAATCGATTCAGGTGCAAGTGAACGTTTAGGAGTAGAAGGTGGATCAGAAACTGTTCCTGGTTTTGAATAAGTGGATTGTGAATAAGGAGTAGATAATGCAAGCGGTCTGTTGGACGGTAACGGGGTTGGTATCATGGAGCTGCGCGGTGGACGGCGAATTAACGTATTGTCGAATCTTGAGGCAGTGTTTGGTTCTTCTTCCTCCTGTATGGATTCCAAAGGTCTCCCTAATTCGGATCTCGAAGTTACTACCTCGGTGCTTGTTGTTGCAACATTACCTTGGCTTCGCGATTTATATTGTGCCCACAAGTCTTCTGCGCGTTTGTCCAGTTCTTCCCGGAATGAATTTTCTGCATCTAATTCTGATTCGTCGGATGAATTTTGAAGAATGTCGCTATGCTCCTGCAGCGATTTTTCGAAACGGTTAAAAGATTCCTGAAGTTCCGGAAGCCTAATAGATTGAGAAGTGTCGAGCTGAATCTCGTTATCATCACTATCACCCGATGGAGGTGCAATGTCTATGGTTATGCTTTCGGCAGGCATTGCAGGCGCAGCAGCTTCATCCTCTGTAGTGTCCAAAACCTCCGATTGGTCTTCAGATTGTACTTCTTTAGAAAGGGAGCGTTGAAATTCTTGAACCAATATTGGTGATTTGAGATTGGGTAACACGCTTTTTCGACCTCGAAATACCGGTGGGTCGACCACCTCGGTAGGCGGTTCTTCTTCGGAATTTTGTGAAGATTCAGTAGTAGTTAATTCCGCGTAATTAATGGGAGTTTTTGTCTCGGCAGTTTGAACTGCGGAACGCGTTCTTGTTGCAATGGCACTTTTATCTAATGGGAATGTACGTTTACTTCTCTTGACAATCGGTTTAGTTACGGATTTTAACTCCACAGGCGCGGATCTAGAAGTGCTTGGAGTTGATAACCTTTTATCGGCGGGAGGTTTCTTAATAGGCAAAATTTTGGAAATCCTAGTGTTACAATCCGAATCGCTATCGGATGTGTCTTTAGAACTGGAATCGGAACTAGTATTAATTTCTGTTACTGGGTTTCGAGACAGAGCATCTGCATTGGAATTTAGGCGTCCAGGTTTATGTACAAATTCATATTCATAATCGTGCAATTTTAATCTCCAACGCACTAAACGTTGTCCCGGGTCTTTTATCGAATCTATCCATTTTAAAGGCTCGTGATCACTAACCAAAGTAAATTTCCTTCCGTAAAGGTATGGTCGAAAATGTAATATTGCAAAAAGTACTGCTAGACATTCCTTTTCTGTGGTAAAATAATTTTGTTCCGGCTTCGTTAAATTTCTCGAAAGGTAAGCTACTGGCAAATCGTGTCCGTCCACATTTTGACTGAGTACGGCGCCTATTGCGTAATCAGATGCATCTGTAGTTAATGTGAAAGGCTTATTGAAATCGGGATATTGCAATATAGGACTTTTGCACAAAGATTTACGTAGAATTTTGAAACTCTTTGTATGTTTACTTCCCCATACAAATTTAGCGTTCTTTTGTAATAATTCTGTAAGAGGCTTGGCTTTGGCTGCAAAATCTTTGATAAATCGACGATAATATCCAGCTAATCCAAGAAATTGTCGTACATTTTTCTGATTTTTAGGACGAGGAAAATGTTTTACTGCCGTTAATTTCTTTGAATCTGGTCTTACTCCAGAACGACTAATAATATGGCCTAAATAAGTGACTTCGGTTCTCAAAAATTCGCATTTATCTGGCTGAAGGGTTAATTTTGCATCATTTAATCGAGTAAACAGACGTCGAACTTTCTTTTCGTGTTCTTCCAAATTTTTCGCGTAAACAACAATGTCATCGAGATAGACAAATACTTCCACACCCTGTAATCCGCGCAATACCTGATCCATCAGCCGTTGAAACGTCGCGGGAGCATTCTTAAGCCCTTCGGGCATACGAATATACTCGTAATGACCATTAGGTGTAGTAAAGGCTGTTTTAGCACGGTCTCGCGGATCCATTTCAATTTGTTGGAATCCACTAGCGAGATCAAAGGTGGAAAAGTATTTTGCTTCGCCTAAGTGATCTAGAATTTCTGTGATGTTAGGAAGCGGATATGCATCACCAATTGTTTTTTCATTAAGATATCGAAAATCGATTACTATTCTCCACATTGGATTTCCCTCGGAATCAGGTTTCTTTGGTACTATCCAGATTGGTGAATTGTACGGTGAATTTGAAAGTGCAATAATTTTATCTGCCAATTTATTAGAAATTTGACGAGCTATTTCTTTTTGGTGGACTCGTGGAAACCGATATTGCCTGGTATTAATGGGCAAGTCATCTATTGTAGGTATTCGATGTTGTATTAAGGGAGTAGATTCTAACTTATCACCTGGTAGACGAAATCGTTCAGGAAATTCCTCGATTAATTTGATTACGTGATCTTTCTCTTCGTCATTTAAATGACCTAAACGCAATTTCGATAAAATTCTGGTTACACGGTCCGTTGATACCGGTGACTCCTGCTGTTCAGAGTCAGAATCGAAGTATTCGCGTTCTTCGGGAAAGTTATGATATTCGAATGGTAAAATTTCTTGCGGCGGTATTTCAATTTGAATGTCCTTATCCAAGGTATTTATTGCGAGAACATGGCACACGTTGTTTTTAACTTTTACAAGCGCTTCCCCAATGTAAATTCCATCTATTGTTTTAATTAATGGTAAATATCCTTCTTTCAAATCACAGTCGATGGTATCTATGGCGATTGCTTGTCGGGTACGACTACTAATACGATAAACACGCGGCGTACTATTTTTCTGAGGTGTTTCCTCCGGAGGAGTCTCGCCAATAAAATGGATCGGTCGAATTGGTTGACTTTGTGTAACAATTGTATTGTGTGCAAAAGAAATTTCGGCTTTTTCTTGTCTCAAATAAGCTTTTCCTAAAATACCGTCACTATGTATCGGAAAATTTGGTCTTACTACATGAAATAGGACTGGTTGATCCAAAATTGATACTATTGTAGTTCCTAATGTTTCCATTCTTTCGTCCGTAATTCCTCTCATTTCGATGGAATCGCGTACGTCGACGGTTACATCCTCGTGCAATGCGTTTAATTTTATTACATTTATGTCTGCACCCGTATCAATCAAAAACGTTGCAGTTTTGTATCGTAATTGTTCCGCGGTTAATTTTACAACAGGCGATTCGTCGTTACAACCCAAATTTAATATTGTTGATCCTTTTCCAGAAATCTTACCGTCGGACGACGCTCTGAGTTTTGATTGTTCGACGGGCGACGCTCGGGATTTAGGTAACTCGTCGTCGCGTCTGTTCGAGGAGTTACACGAGAGTTTAAATCCGAATTATTACGTGGTTCTGACGAATTTTGATTCGGCGAATAGGATCGATTTTGGTTTGGCGAATACGGCCTGGACTCGCGAAACCCTACGGAATTCCGCGAATCGGAATTTGAATTTTTGTAACTAGTTGAAAAATTTGAATTTTGAGGCGCGACTTGCGTCGCCTGAGGAATTGGACTCGTGCTCCGTCCCAATTGTGGAGCCGTCGGAGTTTGTGCGTACGTCGAATTTGACGGAAAACGCGGATCCTGTGGATACGGCGGATAATATGGCGGATAAGGCATTTGATAAAAAGGTGGGTAAGGCATGTAGGGATACGGGGAATAAGCAGGATACCCATGTTCTGGATACCTACTCGATTCCGTGTTACTTCGCGATGGTTTAAGAATACCCGTTGGGAATTTGGAATAATCTGAATTTCCCGTCGCATTTGGACTCGGACTTCGCGAACGAGAGTCTCCAAAATTTTGATGTCGCGAATCGCGATAAGTGAATAGGCTTTGACGCGAATTACTTTGAAGAGGGGAATCTGAACGGGAATTTGAACGAGAATCATCCTGCCTCGAAAGAAACAATCTATTTGTATCTCCAGTCGGTATTACTCCAGACCTCATTCGCGTCTCGACTCGCGTCGCATGTTTTAGCGCGTCCTCTAAAGTTTTTGGATCCCGCGCGTGTACGGCCCTGGCTATTTCGTCCGGCAAGCCCCGAATAAATGCTTCTAGCGCGCACTCCTTTATCGGGCGCAGCATCTTATCCGCGTCCTCGCCATACGAGTCTTCCAGCGCGAGTCGTGCTCCGCTAACCAAGATATTAAGCCGATCATGGAAATCATTTACAGTTTCGTTTCTACGCATGCGGATATTTTCAATTTCATGATGGTAATATGGGTAATCTTTCCCGGGAGCGAATCTAGTTTTCAAATGTTTAATTAATTCATTGACGGTATTAAAGGTTTTACCAAAAGTACTATCGCGTGCAGCTCCTTGTAATTTTCCTAGGACTGCTTTAACGAACGGTCCTTCCGACGCAGGCGGTACAAAAACTGCGCCGTTTTGCACATCTTGTAGGAAATCTTTCAAAGGTATATTTCTCCCGTTAAAGAAAGGAATATTCAGCGTCCCGTGCTGCAAAGCAAAGCATTCCGCCATAGACGTCATCATCGCGTTTGTTACCGATAGATTCGCAGACGTGTTAGCGGTTTCATTGGGATTAGCCATTTTGTTAAAATTTTCAAATTATTTCAAAGAATATACACAAAATATATAAATAAGCTGAATATATATATATATATATAAAGAAGATAAATTAGAAGGCGATATCACGAATTTCCTAAAACATTCAAAACACAAAAGAAATAAAAATGTAAAGCATACCAATTAAATCACATATAAAAATTACATAGGCACTCTTTTATCTCGAACGTCTCAGAAAATACCACAACGGACGGGTTTGACAAAAGCAGTATCCCACTTCTGACACCAGTTTAGCTGTTACGTGAGGGCGTTAATTTGTAAACGACCGAGCGGTTGAGTCTAATTTTCTCACGCAACGCTTAACGAATTTTAAAGAGAGTTTATAATTTTAACATAATTAACGTTATTACGCAAAAATCAGGATTGTTTTGGGGGTGTGGCTTTCGTCTACAACCCATACAGGTTGTCCAATCAGGATGTGGTATTTTGGATAGACTGGTTCGAAACAAAATGAGACGAGATTTCAGTAAAATAAAATACCATGTATTACAATAATAAGCGAAAGGAAGTTTCGTAAGGTGGAACAAAAGGGGAATTTACATGGATTTGTGTTATGTTTAACAATGAAAATATTAAATCACCGGATGTAGAATATTACAATATTCTGTGTTTGTTTTGGAGCTTACAATTGTTCTAAACTGGATTTTAAAACCAACAAACGACGAATACGGTTGTGAACATTAGTCGATAGACAACAATTGACGGACAATTATTAGTCGACAATAATTGACCGAGGGAAACCCCGCAACACGTAATGGTTGGATCAATTACCGCGCAAGTCCTTGATACTGAACATTCTCTAATTGAAAATGATTCAAAAATTGCGATACCCACGGAAGGAGGGCAGAACAGTTTATCGAGGGAGAGATCCCGTAACACACAATGGTTGGATCAACTGCCCCCTCCGTACATGGGCAACGGAGAACAATTTTATAAAAAAAATTCAAATGATGAACACAACTGGTGAATATAGTAATGCAAATCACTCACCAACCTCGTACTCGTAGATCGTTAGGCTTTAATACCTTTTATTATCCGCCTTTCTTTCGCTCGAGCGCTCACTCTCTTTCTCGTTCTCTTTCTCTCTCTCTCTGGAGACCTGGTCGTGACTGTCTCGTTCTCTCCTTCAGGAGGGTCCCGCGTCTAGATGTTGAACCGCAGGAGTGTCGCACAATACACCAATGTCAAAGACGGTTCACAATATATTGTTTTTAGATATTAAACGCAAGAATATAAGGATTTAACGATGGATTTTGAAAATGATAAAAACACAAAATATATATATATGTAGGTGAGTCTCTACGGGGACTGAGTCCTTCCACGTTCACTAAGCCACTATGGAACTCCGGCTCAAAAACTATATTCAAATAGTGATGTCCCTCGGACAGAACGTCAACGCACTATGCGATTTGTCAGACGACTGCCTTAAATAGTGAAAAATAGGTAATATTGAATAAGATGAGATATAATTATATACAGTCTCTACGAGGGAACTGAGTCTTTCCGTTGTCACAAGATCACTCGGAACTCCAGCTCGAACGCCTATTATACAATATGGCAATATGTCCCTCGGACAGAACGAGCGCGCACTACGCGACTTGCTAGCCGTCTGCCTCGAGCGTTCGCAGGGTAGGCCCGAGCAAGTCGGGACTTTGAAACAAAGAGCGCCAAATTGCTGACTCTGCACCTCATGCACACGGGCCCAACCGTCGTTGCCTCGGACCGTTCCCAGCCTCACGGGCTTGAGTTTATCGCATTCGACGTTCTAAGAACGCCGACGGTGTTGGAAGATTTTCGCATGGAAGAACGCAGTGGCGTAACGACTTACATTTAATTATTATTATAATTCAGGTTGTAGATCATTGACAATTGATCGAGGGAAACTCCCATAACACGCAATGGTTGAATCAGTTGTCAATGACGGTGTGATGGAAATTTAGAAGAAAGAAAAATATAAATGGTTTACTACAATGCTTAAGTTTCCGAAGGCTTATCACAGCGTGCATTCTAAGAACGTCGACGGCGTTGGGAGACTGCTGACAATAATCTTCCATGGGAATATGCCGTGGCGTGACAGGCGTGAAGCTGAATTAAATTACAACTATTAAGAGTATTCACAGATAATCGACATCTGTGTAGCGAAAAATATGATATGAATATAGCAAAAATTTTGAGATGAATTTAAAAAGTAACCGGCACGTAACATTATGAACGAAATTTCAGCAAATTTAATTGAAACTATCTTCGATTTTTTTGAATTTTTTTACAAATTTTAATTTTTATGAACCAAATTTTAGCAAATTTAATTGAAACTATCTTCGATTTTTTTGGATTTTCTTACAAATTTTAATTTTTATGAACAAAATTTTAGCAAATTTAATAGAAACTATCTTCGATTTTTTTGGATTTTTTTACAAATTTTAATTTTTATGAACGAAATTTTAGCAAATTTATTTGAAACTATCTTCGATTTTTTTGGATTTTTTTACAAATTTTTATTTTTATGAACGAAATTTTATCAAATTTAATTGAAACTATCTTCGATTTTTTTGGTTTTTTTACAAATTTTAATTTTTATGAACGAAATTTTAGCAAATTTAATTGAAACTATCTTCGATTTTTTTGGATTTTTTTACAAATTTTTATTTTTATGAACGAAATTTTATCAAATTTAATTGAAACTATCTTCAATTTTTTTGGATTTTTTTACAAATTTTAATTTTTATGAACGAAATTTTAGCAAATTTATTTGAAACTATCTTCGATTTTTGTGGATTTTTTTACAAATTTTTATTTTAATGAACGAAATTTTAGCAAATTTAATTGAAGCTATCTTCGATTTTTTTGGATTTTTTTAAAATTTTTATTTTTATGAACGAAATTTTAGCAAATTTAATTGAAACTGTCTTCGATTTTTTTGGATTTTTTTACAAATTTTTATTTTTATGAACGAAATTTTAGCAAATTTAATTGAAACTGTCTTCGATTTTTTTTGGATTTTTTTACAAATTTTAATTTTTATGAACCAAATTTTAGCAAATTTAATTGAAACTATCTTCGATTTTTTTGGATTTTCTTACAAATTTTAATTTTTATGAACAAAATTTTAGCAAATTTAATAGAAACTATCTTCGATTTTTTTGGATTTTTTTACAAATTTTAATTTTTATGAACGAAATTTTAGCAAATTTATTTGAAACTATCTTCGATTTTTTTGGATTTTTTTACAAATTTTTATTTTTATGAACGAAATTTTATCAAATTTAATTGAAACTATCTTCAATTTTTTTGGATTTTTTTACAAATTTTAATTTTTATGAACGAAATTTTAGCAAATTTAATTGAAACTATCTTCGATTTTTGTGGATTTTTTTACAAATTTTTATTTTAATGAACGAAATTTTAGCAAATTTAATTGAAGCTATCTTCGATTTTTTTGGATTTTTTTAAAATTTTTATTTTTATGAACGAAATTTTAGCAAATTTAATTGAAACTGTCTTCGATTTTTTTGGATTTTTTTACAAATTTTAATTTTTATGGACGTCATTTTAGCAATTTTAATTGAAACTATCTTCGATTTTTTTGGATTTTTTAAAATTTTAATTTTACTGGACGACATTTTAGCAAATTTAATTGAAACTATCTTCGATTTTTTTGGATTTTTTTACAAATTTTTATTTTAATGAACGAAATTTTAGCAAATTTAATTGAAACTATCTTCGATTTTTTTGGATTTTTTTACAAATTTTAATTTTTATGAACGAAATTTTAGCAAATTTAATTGAAACTATCTTCGATTATTTTGGATTTTTTTACAAATTTTTATTTTTATGAACGAAATTTTAGCAAATTTAATTGAAGCTGTCTTCGATTTTTTTGGATTTTTTTACAAATTTTAATTTTTATGGACGTCATTTTAGCAATTTTAATTGAAACTATCTTCGATTTTTTTGGATCTTTTAAAATTTTAATTTTACTGGACGACATTTTAGCAAATTTAATTGAAACTATCTTCGATTTTTTTGGATTTTTTTACAAATTTTTATTTTAATGAACAAAATTTTAGCAAATTTAATTGAAACTGTCTTCGATTTTTTTGGATTTTTTTACAAATTTTAATTTTTATGGGCGTCATTTTAGCCAATTTAATTAAAACTATCTTCGATTTTTTTTTATTTTTTTACAAATTTTTATTTTTATGAACGAAATTTTAGCAAATTTAATTGAAACTATCATCGATTTTTTTTGGATTTTTTACAAATTTTAATTTTTATGAACCAAATTTTAGCAAATTTAATTGAAACTATCTTCGATTTTTTTGGATTTTTTTAAAATTTTAATTTTTTTGAACGAAATTTTAGCAAATATAATTGAAACTATTTTCAATTTTTTGGATTTTTTTAAAATTTTTATTTTTTGAACGAAATTTTAGCAAATTTAATTCAAACTATCTTCGATTTTTTTACAAATTTTTATTTTTATGAACGAAATTTCAGCAAATTTAATTGAAACGATCTTCGATTTTTTTGAATTTTTTTACAAATTTTTATTTTTATGAACGAAATTTTAGCAAACTTAATTCAAACTACCTTCGATTCTTTTACAAATTTTTATTTTTATGAACGAAATTTTAGCAAATTTAATTGAAACTGTCTTCGATTTTTTTGGATTTTTTTACAAATTTTAATTTTTATGGACGTCATTTTAGCAATTTTAATTGAAACTATCTTCGATTTTTTTGGATTTTTTAAAATTTTAATTTTACTGGACGACATTTTAGCAAATTTAATTGAAACTATCTTCGATTTTTTTACAAATTTTTATTTTAATGAACGAAATTTTAGCAAATTCAATTGAAACTATCTTCGATTTTTTTGGATTTTTTTACAAATTTTAATTTTTATGAACGAAATTTTAGAAAATTTAATTGAAACTATCTTCGATTATTTTGGATTTTTTTACAAATTTTTATTTTTATGAACGAAATTTTAGCAAATTTAATTCAAACTATCTTCGATTTTCTTACAAATTTTAATTTTTATGAACAAAATTTTATCAAATTTAATTGAAACTATCTTCGATTTTTTTGGATTTTTTTACAAATTTTTATTTTTATGAACGAAATTTTATCAAATTTAATTGAAACTATCTTCGATTTTTTTGGTTTTTTTACAAATTTTAATTTTTATGAACGAAATTTTAGCAAATTTAATTGAAACTATCTTCGATTTTTTCGGATTTTTTTACAAATTTTTATTTTTATGAACGAAATTTTATCAAATTTAATTGAAACTATCTTCAATTTTTTTGGATTTTTTTACAAATTTTAATTTTTATGAACGAAATTTTAGCAAATTTATTTGAAACTATCTTCGATTTTTGTGGATTTTTTTACAAATTTTTATTTTAATGAACGAAATTTTAGCAAATTTAATTGAAGCTATCTTCGATTTTTTTGGATTTTTTTAAAATTTTTATTTTTATGAACGAAATTTTAGCAAATTTAATTGAAACTGTCTTCGATTTTTTTGGATTTTTTTACAAATTTTTATTTTTATGAACGAAATTTTAGCAAATTTAATTGAAACTATCTTCGATTTTTTTTGGATTTTTTTACAAATTTTAATTTTTATGAACCAAATTTTAGCAAATTTAATTGAAACTATCTTCGATTTTTTTGGATTTTCTTACAAATTTTAATTTTTATGAACAAAATTTTAGCAAATTTAATAGAAACTATCTTCGATTTTTTTGGATTTTTTTACAAATTTTAATTTTTATGAACGAAATTTTAGCAAATTTATTTGAAACTATCTTCGATTTTTTTGGATTTTTTTACAAATTTTTATTTTTATGAACGAAATTTTATCAAATTTAATTGAAACTATCTTCAATTTTTTTGGATTTTTTTACAAATTTTAATTTTTATGAACGAAATTTTAGCAAATTTAATTGAAACTATCTTCGATTTTTGTGGATTTTTTTACAAATTTTTATTTTAATGAACGAAATTTTAGCAAATTTAATTGAAGCTATCTTCGATTTTTTTGGATTTTTTTAAAATTTTTATTTTTATGAACGAAATTTTAGCAAATTTAATTGAAACTGTCTTCGATTTTTTTGGATTTTTTTACAAATTTTAATTTTTATGGACGTCATTTTAGCAATTTTAATTGAAACTATCTTCGATTTTTTTGGATTTTTTAAAATTTTAATTTTACTGGACGACATTTTAGCAAATTTAATTGAAACTATCTTCGATTTTTTTGGATTTTTTTACAAATTTTTATTTTAATGAACGAAATTTTAGCAAATTTAATTGAAACTATCTTCGATTTTTTTGGATTTTTTTACAAATTTTAATTTTTATGAACGAAATTTTAGCAAATTTAATTGAAACTATCTTCGATTATTTTGGATTTTTTTACAAATTTTTATTTTTATGAACGAAATTTTAGCAAATTTAATCGAAGCTGTCTTCGATTTTTTTGGATTTTTTTACAAATTTTAATTTTTATGGACGTCATTTTAGCAATTTTAATTGAAACTATCTTCGATTTTTTTGGATCTTTTAAAATTTTAATTTTACTGGACGACATTTTAGCAAATTTAATTGAAACTATCTTCGATTTTTTTGGATTTTTTTACAAATTTTTATTTTAATGAACAAAATTTTAGCAAATTTAATTGAAACTGTCTTCGATTTTTTTGGATTTTTTTACAAATTTTAATTTTTATGGGCGTCATTTTAGCCAATTTAATTAAAACTATCTTCGATTTTTTTTGATTTTTTTACAAATTTTTATTTTTATGAACGAAATTTTAGCAAATTTAATTGAAACTATCATCGATTTTTTTTGGATTTTTTACAAATTTTAATTTTTATGAACCAAATTTTAGCAAATTTAATTGAAACTATCTTCGATTTTTTTGGATTTTTTTAAAATTTTAATTTTTTTGAACGAAATTTTAGCAAATATAATTGAAACTATTTTCAATTTTTTGGATTTTTTTAAAATTTTTATTTTTTGAACGAAATTTTAGCAAATTTAATTCAAACTATCTTCGATTTTTTTACAAATTTTTATTTTTATGAACGAAATTTCAGCAAATTTAATTGAAACGATCTTCGATTTTTTTGAATTTTTTTACAAATTTTTATTTTTATGAACGAAATTTTAGCAAACTTAATTCAAACTACCTTCGATTCTTTTACAAATTTTTATTTTTATGAACGAAATTTTAGCAAATTTAATTGAAACTGTCTTCGATTTTTTTGGATTTTTTTACAAATTTTAATTTTTATGGACGTCATTTTAGCAATTTTAATTGAAACTATCTTCGATTTTTTTGGATTTTTTAAAATTTTAATTTTACTGGACGACATTTTAGCAAATTTAATTGAAACTATCTTCGATTTTTTTGGATTTTTTTACAAATTTTTATTTTAATGAACGAAATTTTAGCAAATTCAATTGAAACTATCTTCGATTTTTTTGGATTTTTTTACAAATTTTAATTTTTATGAACGAAATTTTAGAAAATTTAATTGAAACTATCTTCGATTATTTTGGATTTTTTTACAAATTTTTATTTTTATGAACGAAATTTTAGCAAATTTAATTCAAACTATCTTCGATTTTCTTACAAATTTTAATTTTTATGAACAAAATTTTATCAAATTTAATTGAAACTATCTTCGATTTTTTTGGATTTTTTTACAAATTTTTATTTTTATGAACGAAATTTTATCAAATTTAATTGAAACTATCTTCGATTTTTTTGGTTTTTTTACAAATTTTAATTTTTATGAACGAAATTTTAGCAAATTTAATTGAAACTATCTTCGATTTTTTCGGATTTTTTTACAAATTTTTATTTTTATGAACGAAATTTTATCAAATTTAATTGAAACTATCTTCAATTTTTTTGGATTTTTTTACAAATTTTAATTTTTATGAACGAAATTTTAGCAAATTTATTTGAAACTATCTTCGATTTTTGTGGATTTTTTTACAAATTTTTATTTTAATGAACGAAATTTTAGCAAATTTAATTGAAGCTATCTTCGATTTTTTTGGATTTTTTTAAAATTTTTATTTTTATGAACGAAATTTTAGCAAATTTAATTGAAACTGTCTTCGATTTTTTTGGATTTTTTTACAAATTTTTATTTTTATGAACGAAATTTTAGCAAATTTAATTGAAACTATCTTCGATTTTTTTTGGATTTTTTTACAAATTTTAATTTTTATGAACCAAATTTTAGCAAATTTAATTGAAACTATCTTCGATTTTTTTGGATTTCTTACAAATTTTAATTTTTATGAACAAAATTTTAGCAAATTTAATAGAAACTATCTTCGATTTTTTGGATTTTTTTACAAATTTTAATTTTTATGAACGAAATTTTAGCAAATTTATTTGAAACTATCTTCGATTTTTTTGGATTTTTTTACAAATTTTTATTTTTATGAACGAAATTTTATCAAATTTAATTGAAACTATCTTCAATTTTTTTGGATTTTTTTACAAATTTTAATTTTTATGAACGAAATTTTAGCAAATTTAATTGAAACTATCTTCGATTTTTGTGGATTTTTTTACAAATTTTTATTTTAATGAACGAAATTTTAGCAAATTTAATTGAAGCTATCTTCGATTTTTTTGGATTTTTTTAAAATTTTTATTTTTATGAACGAAATTTTAGCAAATTTAATTGAAACTGTCTTCGATTTTTTTGGATTTTTTTACAAATTTTAATTTTTATGGACGTCATTTTAGCAATTTTAATTGAAACTATCTTCGATTTTTTTGGATTTTTTAAAATTTTAATTTTACTGGACGACATTTTAGCAAATTTAATTGAAACTATCTTCGATTTTTTTGGATTTTTTTACAAATTTTTATTTTAATGAACGAAATTTTAGCAAATTTAATTGAAACTATCTTCGATTTTTTTGGATTTTTTTACAAATTTTAATTTTTATGAACGAAATTTTAGCAAATTTAATTGAAACTATCTTCGATTATTTTGGATTTTTTTACAAATTTTTATTTTTATGAACGAAATTTTAGCAAATTTAATTCAAACTATCTTCGATTTTCTTACAAATTTTAATTTTTATGAACAAAATTTTATCAAATTTAATTGAAACTATCTTCGATTTTTTTGGATTTTTTTACAAATTTTTATTTTTATGAACGAAATTTTATCAAATTTAATTGAAACTATCTTCGATTTTTTTGGTTTTTTTACAAATTTTAATTTTTATGAACGAAATTTTAGCAAATTTAATTGAAACTATCTTCGATTTTTTTGGATTTTTTTACAAATTTTTATTTTTATGAACGAAATTTTATCAAATTTAATTGAAACTATCTTCGATTTTTTTGGATTTTTTTAAAATTTTAATTTTTTTGAACGAAATTTTAGCAAATTTTAATTGAAACTATCTTCGATTTTTTTGGATTTTTTTACAAATTTTTATTTTTATGAACGAAATTTTAGCAAATTTAATTGAAACTATCTTCGATTTTTTTTGGATTTTTTTACAAATTTTAATTTTTATGAACCAAATTTTAGCAAATTTAATTGAAACTATCTTCAATTTTTTGGATTTTTTTAAAATTTTAATTTTTTTGAACGAAATTTTAGCAAATTTTAATTGAAACTATCTTCGATTTTTTTGGATTTTTTTTACAAATTTTTATTTTTATGAACGAAATTTTAGCAAATTTAATTGAAACTATCTTCGATTTTTTTGGATTTTTTTTAAAATTTTAATTTTTTTGAACGAAATTTTAGCAAATTTTAATTGAAACTATCTTCGATTTTTTTGGATTTTTTTACAAATTTTTATTTTTATGAACGAAATTTTAGCAAATTTAATTGAAACTATCTTCGATTTTTTTGTATTTTTTTACAAATTTTAATTTTTATGAACGAAATTTTAGCAAATATAATTGAAACTATTTTCAATTTTTTGGATTTTTTTAAAATTTTTATTTTTTGAACGAAATTTTAGCAAATTTAATTCAAACTATCTTCGATTTTTTTACAAATTTTTATTTTTATGAACGAAATTTCAGCAAATTTAATTGAAACTATCTTCGATTTTTTTGAATTTTTTTACAAATTTTAATTTTTATGAACCAAATTTTAGCAAATTTAATTGAAACTATCTTCGATTTTTTTGGATTTTCTTACAAATTTTAATTTTTATGAACAAAATTTTAGCAAATTTAATAGAAACTATCTTCGATTTTTTTGGATTTTTTTACAAATTTTAATTTTTATGAACGAAATTTTAGCAAATTTATTTGAAACTATCTTCGATTTTTTTGGATTTTTTTACAAATTTTTATTTTTATGAACGAAATTTTATCAAATTTAATTGAAACTATCTTCGATTTTTTTGGTTTTTTTACAAATTTTAATTTTTATGAACGAAATTTTAGCAAATTTAATTGAAACTATCTTCGATTTTTTTGGATTTTTTTACAAATTTTTATTTTTATGAACGAAATTTTATCAAATTTAATTGAAACTATCTTCAATTTTTTTGGATTTTTTTACAAATTTTAATTTTTATGAACGAAATTTTAGCAAATTTAATTGAAACTAGCTTCGATTATTTTGGATTTTTTTACAAATTTTTATTTTTATGAACGAAATTTTAGCAAATTTAATTCAAACTATCTTCGATTTTCTTACAAATTTTAATTTTTATGAACAAAATTTTATCAAATTTAATTGAAACTATCTTCGATTTTTTGGATTTTTTTAAAATTTTAATTTTTTTGAACGAAATTTAGCAAATTTTAATTGAAACTATCTTCGATTTTTTGGATTTTTTTACAAATTTTTATTTTTATGAACGAAATTTTAGCAAATTTAATTGAAACTATCTTCGATTTTTTTGGATTTTTTTTACAAATTTTTATTTTTATGAACGAAATTTTAGCAAATTTAATTGAAACTATCTTCGATTTTTTGGATTTTTTTAAAATTTTAATTTTTTTGAACGAAATTTTAGCAAATTTTAATTGAAACTATCTTCGATTTTTTTGGATTTTTTTACAAATTTTTATTTTTATGAACGAAATTTTAGCAAATTTAATTGAAACTATCTTCGATTTTTTTGGATTTTTTTACAAATTTTAATTTTTATGAACGAAATTTTAGCAAATTTAATAGAAACTATCTTCGATTTTTTTGGATTTTTTTAAAATTTTAATTTTTTTGAACGAAATTATAGCAAATTTTAATTGAAACTATCTTCGATTTTTTTGGATTTTTTTACAAATTTTTATTTTTATGAACGAAATTTTAGCAAATTTAATTGAAACTATCTTCGATTTTTTTGGATTTTTTTACAAATTTTAATTTTTATGAACGAAATTTTAGCAAATTTATTTGAAACTATCTTCGATTTTTGTGGATTTTTTTACAAATTTTTATTTTAATGAACGAAATTTTAGCAAATTTAATTGAAGCTATCTTCGATTTTTTTCGATTTTTTTAAAATTTTTATTTTTATGAACGAAATTTTAGCAAATTTAATTGAAACTGTCTTCGATTTTTTTGGATTTTTTTACAAATTTTTATTTTTATGAACGAAAGTTTAGCAAATTTAATTGAAACTATCTTCGATTTTTTTTGGATTTTTTTACAAATTTTAATTTTTATGAACCAAATTTTAGCAAATTTAATTGAAACTATCTTCGATTTTTTTGGATTTTCTTACAAATTTTAATTTTTATGAACAAAATTTTAGCAAATTTAATAGAAACTATCTTCGATTTTTTTGGATTTTTTTACAAATTTTAATTTTTATGAACGAAATTTTAGCAAATTTATTTGAAACTATCTTCGATTTTTTTGAATTTTTATACAAATTTTTATTTTTATGAACGAAATTTTAGCAAATTTAATTCAAACTATCTTCGATTTTCTTACAAATTTTAATTTTTATGAACAAAATTTTATCAAATTTAATTGAAACTATCTTCGATTTTTTTGGATTTTTTTACAAATTTTTATTTTTATGAACGAAATTTTATCAAATTTAATTGAAACTATCTTCGATTTTTTTGGTTTTTTTACAAATTTTAATTTTTATGAACGAAATTTTAGCAAATTTAATTGAAACTATCTTCGATTTTTGTGGATTTTTTTACAAATTTTTATTTTAATGAACGAAATTTTAGCAAATTTAATTGAAGCTATCTTCGATTTTTTTGGATTTTTTTAAAATTTTTATTTTTATGAACGAAATTTTAGCAAATTTAATTGAAACTGTCTTCGATTTTTTTGGATTTTTTACAAATTTTAATTTTTATGGACGTCATTTTAGCAATTTTAATTGAAACTATCTTCGATTTTTTTGGATTTTTTAAAATTTTAATTTTACTGGACGACATTTTAGCAAATTTAATTGAAACTATCTTCGATTTTTTTACAAATTTTTATTTTAATGAACGAAATTTTAGCAAATTTAATTGAAACTATCTTCGATTTTTTTGGATTTTTTTACAAATTTTAATTTTTATGAACGAAATTTTAACAAATTTAATTGAAACTATCTTCGATTATTTTGGATTTTTTTACAAATTTTTATTTTTATGAACGAAATTTTAGCAAATTTAATTCAAACTATCTTCGATTTTCTTACAAATTTTAATTTTTATGAACAAAATTTTATCAAATTTAATTGAAACTATCTTCGATTTTTTTGGATTTTTTTACAAATTTTTATTTTTATGAACGAAATTTTATCAAATTTAATTGAAACTATCTTCGATTTTTTTGGTTTTTTTACAAATTTTAATTTTTATGAACGAAATTTTAGCAAATTTAATTGAAACTATCTTCGATTATTTTGGATTTTTTTACAAATTTTTATTTTTATGAACGAAATTTTAGCAAATTTAATTGAAGCTGTCTTCGATTTTTTTGGATTTTTTTACAAATTTTAATTTTTATGGACGTCATTTTAGCAATTTTAATTGAAACTATCTTCGATTTTTTTGGATCTTTTAAAATTTTAATTTTACTGGACGACATTTTAGCAAATTTAATTGAAACTATCTTCGATTTTTTTGGATTTTTTTACAAATTTTTATTTTAATGAACAAAATTTTAGCAAATTTAATTGAAACTGTCTTCGATTTTTTTGGATTTTTTTACAAATTTTAATTTTTATGGGCGTCATTTTAGCCAATTTAATTAAAACTATCTTCGATTTTTTTTGATTTTTTTACAAATTTTTATTTTTATGAACGAAATTTTAGCAAATTTAATTGAAACTATCATCGATTTTTTTTGGATTTTTTACAAATTTTAATTTTTATGAACCAAATTTTAGCAAATTTAATTGAAACTATCTTCGATTTTTTTGGATTTTTTTAAAATTTTAATTTTTTTGAACGAAATTTTAGCAAATATAATTGAAACTATTTTCAATTTTTTGGATTTTTTTAAAATTTTTATTTTTTGAACGAAATTTTAGCAAATTTAATTCAAACTATCTTCGATTTTTTTACAAATTTTTATTTTTATGAACGAAATTTCAGCAAATTTAATTGAAACGATCTTCGATTTTTTTGAATTTTTTTACAAATTTTTATTTTTATGAACGAAATTTTAGCAAACTTAATTCAAACTACCTTTGATTCTTTTACAAATTTTTATTTTTATGAACGAAATTTTAGCAAATTTAATTGAAACTGTCTTCGATTTTTTTGGATTTTTTTACAAATTTTAATTTTTATGGACGTCATTTTAGCAATTTTAATTGAAACTATCTTCGATTTTTTTGGATTTTTTAAAATTTTAATTTTACTGGACGACATTTTAGCAAATTTAATTGAAACTATCTTCGATTTTTTTGGATTTTTTTACAAATTTTTATTTTAATGAACGAAATTTTAGCAAATTCAATTGAAACTATCTTCGATTTTTTGGATTTTTTTACAAATTTTAATTTTTATGAACGAAATTTTAGCAAATTTAATTGAAACTATCTTCGATTATTTTGGATTTTTTTACAAATTTTTATTTTTATGAACGAAATTTTAGCAAATTTAATTCAAACTATCTTCGATTTTCTTACAAATTTTAATTTTTATGAACGAAATTTTAGCAAATTTAATTGAAACTATCTTCGATTTTTTTGGATTTTTTTACAAATTTTAATTTTTATGAACCAAATTTTAGCAAATTTAATTGAAACTATCTTCGATTTTTTTGGATTTTCTTACAAATTTTAATTTTTATGAACAAAATTTTAGCAAAATTAATAGAAACTATCTTCGATTTTTTTGGATTTTTTTACAAATTTTAATTTTATGAACGAAATTTTAGCAAATTTATTTGAAACTATCTTCGATTTTTTTGGATTTTTTTACAAATTTTTATTTTTATGAACGAAATTTTAGCAAATTTAATTCAAACTATCTTCGATTTTCTTACAAATTTTAATTTTTATGAACAAAATTTTATCAAATTTAATTGAAACTATCTTCGATTTTTTTGGATTTTTTTACAAATTTTTATTTTTATGAACGAAATTTTATCAATTTAATTGAAACTATCTTCGATTTTTTTGGTTTTTTTACAAATTTTAATTTTTATGAACGAAATTTTAGCAAATTTAATTGAAACTATCTTCGATTTTTGTGGATTTTTTTACAAATTTTTATTTTAATGAACGAAATTTTAGCAAATTTAATTGAAGCTATCTTCGATTTTTTTGGATTTTTTTAAAATTTTTATTTTTATGAACGAAATTTTAGCAAATTTAATTGAAACTGTCTTCGATTTTTTTGGATTTTTTTACAAATTTTAATTTTTATGGACGTCATTTTAGCAATTTTAATTGAAACTATCTTCGATTTTTTTGGATTTTTTAAAATTTTAATTTTACTGGACGACATTTTAGCAAATTTAATTGAAACTATCTTCGATTTTTTTACAAATTTTTATTTTAATGAACGAAATTTTAGCAAATTTAATTGAAACTATCTTCGATTTTTTTGGATTTTTTTTACAAATTTTAATTTTTATGAACGAAATTTTAACAAATTTAATTGAAACTATCTTCGATTATTTTGGATTTTTTTACAAATTTTATTTTTATGAACGAAATTTTAGCAAATTTAATTCAAACTATCTTCGATTTTCTTACAAATTTTAATTTTTATGAACAAAATTTTATCAAATTTAATTGAAACTATCTTCGATTTTTTTGGATTTTTTTACAAATTTTTATTTTTATGAACGAAATTTTATCAAATTTAATTGAAACTATCTTCGATTTTTTTGGTTTTTTTACAAATTTTAATTTTTATGAACGAAATTTTAGCAAATTTAATTGAAACTATCTTCGATTATTTTGGATTTTTTTACAAATTTTTATTTTTATGAACGAAATTTTAGCAAATTTAATTGAAGCTGTCTTCGATTTTTTTGGATTTTTTTACAAATTTTAATTTTTATGGACGTCATTTTAGCAATTTTAATTGAAACTATCTTCGATTTTTTTGGATCTTTTAAATTTTAATTTTACTGGACGACATTTTAGCAAATTTAATTGAAACTATCTTCGATTTTTTTGGATTTTTTTACAAATTTTTATTTTAATGAACAAAATTTTAGCAAATTTAATTGAAACTGTCTTCGATTTTTTTGGATTTTTTTACAAATTTTAATTTTTATGGGCGTCATTTTAGCCAATTTAATTAAAACTATCTTCGATTTTTTTGATTTTTTTACAAATTTTTATTTTTATGAACGAAATTTTAGCAAATTTAATTGAAACTATCATCGATTTTTTTTGGATTTTTTACAAATTTTAATTTTTATGAACCAAATTTTAGCAAATTTAATTGAAACTATCTTCGATTTTTTTGGATTTTTTTAAAATTTTAATTTTTTTGAACGAAATTTTAGCAAATATAATTGAAACTATTTTCAATTTTTTGGATTTTTTTAAAATTTTTATTTTTTGAACGAAATTTTAGCAAATTTAATTCAAACTATCTTCGATTTTTTTACAAATTTTTATTTTTATGAACGAAATTTCAGCAAATTTAATTGAAACGATCTTCGATTTTTTTGAATTTTTTTACAAATTTTTATTTTTATGAACGAAATTTTAGCAAACTTAATTCAAACTACCTTCGATTCTTTTACAAATTTTTATTTTTATGAACGAAATTTTAGCAAATTTAATTGAAACTGTCTTCGATTTTTTTGGATTTTTTTACAAATTTTAATTTTTATGGACGTCATTTTAGCAATTTTAATTGAAACTATCTTCGATTTTTTTGGATTTTTTAAAATTTTAATTTTACTGGACGACGTTTTAGCAAATTTAATTGAAACTATCTTCGATTTTTTTGGATTTTTTTACAAATTTTTATTTTAATGAACGAAATTTTAGCAAATTCAATTGAAACTATCTTCGATTTTTTGGATTTTTTTACAAATTTTAATTTTATGAACGAAATTTTAGCAAATTTAATTGAAACTATCTTCGATTATTTTGGATTTTTTTACAAATTTTTATTTTTATGAACGAAATTTTAGCAAATTTAATTCAAACTATCTTCGATTTTCTTACAAATTTTAATTTTTATGAACGAAATTTTAGCAAATTTAATTGAAACTATCTTCGATTTTTTTGGATTTTTTTACAAATTTTTATTTTTATGAACGAAATTTTATCAAATTTAATTGAAACTATCTTCAATTTTTTTGGATTTTTTTACAAATTTTAATTTTTATGAACGAAATTTTAGCAAATTTATTTGAAACTATCTTCGATTTTTGTGGATTTTTTTACAAATTTTTATTTTAATGAACGAAATTTTAGCAAATTTAATTGAAGCTATCTTCGATTTTTTTGGATTTTTTTAAAATTTTTATTTTTATGAACGAAATTTTAGCAAATTTAATTGAAACTGTCTTCGATTTTTTTGGATTTTTTTACAAATTTTTATTTTTATGAACGAAATTTTAGCAAATTTAATTGAAACTATCTTCGATTTTTTTTGGATTTTTTACAAATTTTAATTTTTATGAACCAAATTTTAGCAAATTTAATTGAAACTATCTTCGATTTTTTTGGATTTTCTTACAAATTTTAATTTTTATGAACAAAATTTTAGCAAATTTAATAGAAACTATCTTCGATTTTTTTGGATTTTTTTACAAATTTTAATTTTTATGAACGAAATTTTAGCAAATTTATTTGAAACTATCTTCGATTTTTTTGGATTTTTTTACAAATTTTTATTTTTATGAACGAAATTTTATCAAATTTAATTGAAACTATCTTCAATTTTTTTGGATTTTTTTACAAATTTTAATTTTTATGAACGAAATTTTAGCAAATTTAATTGAAACTATCTTCGATTTTTGTGGATTTTTTTACAAATTTTTATTTTAATGAACGAAATTTTAGCAAATTTAATTGAAGCTATCTTCGATTTTTTTGGATTTTTTTAAAATTTTTATTTTTATGAACGAAATTTTAGCAAATTTAATTGAAACTGTCTTCGATTTTTTTGGATTTTTTTACAAATTTTAATTTTTATGGACGTCATTTTAGCAATTTTAATTGAAACTATCTTCGATTTTTTTGGATTTTTAAAATTTTAATTTTACTGGACGACATTTTAGCAAATTTAATTGAAACTATCTTCGATTTTTTTGGATTTTTTTACAAATTTTTATTTTAATGAACGAAATTTTAGCAAATTTAATTGAAACTATCTTCGATTTTTTTGGATTTTTTTACAAATTTTAATTTTTATGAACGAAATTTTAGCAAATTTAATTGAAACTATCTTCGATTATTTTGGATTTTTTTACAAATTTTTATTTTTATGAACGAAATTTTAGCAAATTTAATTGAAACTATCTTCGATTTTTTTTGGATTTTTTTACAAATTTTAATTTTTATGAACCAAAATTTTAGC
>CAWVQI010000201.1:0-101000 GCA_963932335.1 Andrena marginata | reverse complement strand
TTGTCGAAAGCTCGGCATCACAAGAAAAAAATTTTTTTCAAAACCCATTGTCGAAAGCTCGGATCACAAGAAAAAAATTTTAAAAATTGTCGAAAGCTCGGATCACAAGAAAAAAATTTTTAAAAAATTGTCGAAAGCTCGGATCACAAGAAAAAAAATTTTTAAAAATTGTCGAAAGCTCGGATCACAAGAAAAAAATTTTTAAAAATTGTCGAAAGCTCGGATCACAAGAAAAAAAATTTTTTAAAATTGTCGAAAGCTCGGATCACAAGAAAAAATTTTTTTAAAATTGTCGAAAGCTCGGATCACAAGAAAAAAATTTTTAAAAATTGTCGAAAGCTCGGATCACAAGAAAAAAAATTTTTAAAAATTGTCGAAAGCTCGGATCACAAGAAAAAAATTTTTAAAAATTGTCGAAAGCTCGGATCACAAGAAAAAAATTTTTAAAAATTGTCGAAAGCTCGGATCACAAGAAAAAATTTTTTAAAAATTGTCGAAAGCTCGGATCACAAGAAAAAATTTTTTAAAAATTGTCGAAAGCTCGGATCACAAGAAAAAATTTTTTAAAAATTGTCGAAAGCTCGGATCACAAGAAAAAAATTTTTAAAAATTGTCGAAAGCTCGGATCACAAGAAAAAATTTTTTTAAAAATTGTCGAAAGCTCGGATCACAAGAAAAAAATTTTTTAAAAATTGTCGAAAGCTCGGATCACAAGAAAAAATTTTTTAAAAATTGTCGAAAGCTCGGATCACAAGAAAAAAATTTTTTAAAAATTGTCGAAAGCTCGGATCACAAGAAAAATTTTTTTAAAAATTGTCGAAAGCTCGGATCACAAGAAAAAAATTTTTTAAAAATTGTCGAAAGCTCGGATCACAAGAAAAAAATTTTTTAAAAATTGTCGAAAGCTCGGATCACAAGAAAAAAATTTTTTAAAAATTGTCGAAAGCTCGGATCACAAGAAAAATTTTTTTAAAAATTGTCGAAAGCTCGGATCACAAGAAAAAAATTTTTTTAAAAATTGTCGAAAGCTCGGATCACAAGAAAAAATTTTTTAAAAATTGTCGAAAGCTCGGATCACAAGAAAAAATTTTTTTAAAAATTGTCGAAAGCTCGGATCACAAGAAAAAATTTTTTAAAAATTGTCGAAAGCTCGGATCACAAGAAAAAATTTTTTAAAAATTGTCGAAAGCTCGGATCACAAGAAAAAATTTTTTAAAAATTGTCGAAAGCTCGGATCACAAGAAAAATTTTTTTAAAAATTGTCGAAAGCTCGGATCACAAGAAAAAATTTTTTTAAAAATTGTCGAAAGCTCGGATCACAAGAAAAAAAATTTTAAAAATTGTCGAAAGCTCGGATCACAAGAAAAAAATTTTTTAAAAATTGTCGAAAGCTCGGATCACAAGAAAAAATTTTTTTAAAAATTGTCGAAAGCTCGGATCACAAGAAAAAATTTTTTTAAAAATTGTCGAAAGCTCGGATCACAAGAAAAAATTTTTTTAAAAATTGTCGAAAGCTCGGATCACCAGAAAAAATTTTTTTAAAAATTGTCGAAAGCTCGGATCACAAGAAAAAAAATTTTTAAAAATTGTCGAAAGCTCGGATCACAAGAAAAAAATTTTTTAAAAATTGTCGAAAGCTCGGATCACAAGAAAAAAAATTTAAAAAATTGTCGAAAGCTCGGATCACCAGAAAAAAATTTTTTAAAAATTTTCGAAAGCTCGGATCATTAAGAAAAAAATTTTTTAAAAATTGTCGAAAGCTCGGATCACAAGAAAAAATTTTTTAAAAAATTGTCGAAAGCTCGGATCACAAGAAAAAAATTTTTTAAAAATTGTCGATAGCTCGGATCACAAGAAAAATTTTTTTTAAAAATTGTCGAAAGCTCAGATCACAGGAAAAAAATTTTTTAAAAATTGTCGAAAGCTTGGATCACAAGAAAAAATTTTTTTAAAAATTGTCGAAAGCTCGGATCACAAGAAAAAAAATTTTTAAAAATTGTCGAAAGCTCGGATCACAAGAAAATTTTTTTTTAAAAATTGTCGAAAGCTCGGATCACAAGAAAAAATTTTTTTAAAAATTGTCGAAAGCTCGGATCACAAGAAAAAAAATTTTTAAAAATTGTCGAAAGCTCGGATCACAAGAAAAAAAATTTTTAAAAATTGTCGAAAGCTCGGATCACAAGAAAAAATTTTTTTAAAAATTGTCGAAAGCTCGGATCACAAGAAAAAATTTTTTTAAAAATTGTCGAAAGCTCGGATCACAAGAAAAAAAATTTTTAAAAATTGTCGAAAGCTCGGATCACAAGAAAAATTTTTTTTAAAAATTGTCGAAAGCTCGGATCACAAGAAAAAAAATTTTTAAAAAATGTCGAAAGCTCGGATCACAAGAAAAAATTTTTTTAAAAATTGTCGAAAGCTCGGATCACAAGAAAAATTTTTTTAAAAATTGTCGAAAGCTCGGATCACAAGAAAAAATTTTTTTAAAAATTGTCGAAAGCTCGGATCACAAGAAAAAAAAATTTTTAAAATTGTCGAAAGCTCGGATCACAAGAAAAAAAATTTTAAAAATTGTCGAAAGCTTGGATCACAAGAAAAAATTTTTTAAAAATTGTCGAAAGCTCGGATCACAAGAAAAAATTTTTTTAAAAATTGTCGAAAGCTCGGATCACCAGAAAAAATTTTTTTAAAAATTGTCGAAAGCTCGGATCACAAGAAAAAAATTTTTTAAAAATTGTCGAAAGCTCGGATCACAAGAAAAAAAATTTTTAAAAATTGTCGAAAGCTCGGATCACAAGAAAATTTTTTTTTAAAAATTGTCGAAAGCTCGGATCACAAGAAAAAAAATTTTTAAAAATTGTCGAAAGCTCGGATCACAAGAAAAAATTTTTTTAAAAATTGCCGAAAGCTCGGATCAAAAGAAAAAAAATTTATAAAAATTGTCGAAAGCTCGGATCACAAGAAAAAAAATTTTTAAAAATTGTCGAAAGCTCGGATACAAGAAAAAATTTTTTAAAAAATTGTCGAAAGCTCGGATCACAAGAAAAAAATTTTTTAAAAATTGTCGAAAGCTCGGATTACAAGAAAAAAAATTTTTAAAAATTGTCGAAAGCTCGGATCACAAGAAAAATTTTTTTAAAAAATTGTCTAAAGCTCGGATCATAAGAAAAATTTTTTTTAAAAATTGTCGAAAGCTCGGATCACAAGAAAAAATTTTTTTAAAAATTGTCGAAAGCTCGGATCACAAGAAAAAAAATTTTTAAAAATTGTCGAAAGCTCGGATCACAAGAAATAATTTTTTTAAAAATTGTCGAAAGCTCGGATCACAAGAAAAAAATTTTTTAAAAATTGTCGAAAGCTCGGAACACAAGAAAAAAATTTTTAAAAATTGTCGAAAGCTCGGATCACAAGAAAAAAAATTTTTAAAAATTGTCGAAAGCTCGGATCACAAGAAAAAATTTTTTTAAAAATTGTCGAAAGCTCGGATCACAAGAAAAAAAATTTTTAAAAATTGTCGAAAGCTCGGATCACAAGAAAAAAATTTTTTAAAAATTGTCGAAAGCTCGGATCACAAGAAAAAAAATTTTTAAAAATTGTCGAAAGCTCGGATCACAAGAAAAAAAATTTTTAAAAATTGTCGAAAGCTCGGATCACAAGAAAAAATTTTTTAAAAATTGTCGAAAGCTCGGATCACAAGAAAAAAAATTTTTAAAAATTGTCGAAAGCTCGGATCACAAGAAAAAAATTTTTTAAAAATTGTCGAAACCTCGGATCACAAGAAAAAAAAATTTAAAAAATTGTCGAAAGCTCGGATCACCAGAAAAAAATTTTTTAAAAATTGTCGAAAGCTCGGATCACAAGAAAAAAAATTTTTTAAAAATTGTCGAAAGCTCGGATCACAAGAAAAAATTTTTTGAAAAATTGTCGAAAGCTCGGATCACAAGAAAAAAATTTTTAAAAATTGTCGAAAGCTCGGATCAAAAGAAAAATTTTTTTTAAAAATTGTCGAAAGCTCGGATCACAAGAAAAAATTTTTTAAAAATTGTCGAAAGCTCGGATCACAAGAAAAAATTTTTTAAAAAATTGTCGAAAGCTCGGATCACAAGAAAAAAATTTTTTAAAAATTGTCGAAAGCTCGGATCACAAGAAAATTTTTTTTTAAAAATTGTCGAAAGCTCGGATCACAAGAAAAAAAATTTTTAAAAATTGTCGAAAGCTCGGATCACAAGAAAAAATTTTTTTAAAAATTGTCGAAAGCTCGGATCACAAGAAAAAAAATTTTTAAAAATTGTCGAAAGCTCGGATCACAAGAAAAATTTTTTTAAAAATTGTCGAAAGCTCGGATCACAAGAAAAAATTTTTTTAAAAATTGTCGAAAGCTCGGATCACAAGAAAAAAAAATTTTAAAAATTGTCGAAAGCTCGGATCACAAGAAAAAAAATTTTTAAAAATTGTCGAAAGCTCGGATCACAAGAAAAAATTTTTTTAAAAATTGTCGAAAGCTCGGATCACAAGAAAAAATTTTTTTAAAAATTGTCGAAAGCTCGGATCACAAGAAAAAAAATTTTAAAAATTGTCGAAAGCTCGGAACACAAGAAAAAAATTTTTTAAAAATTGTCGAAAGCTCGGATCACAAGAAAAAAAATTTTTAAAAATTGTCGAAAGCTCGGATCACAAGAAAAAATTTTTTTAAAAATTGTCGAAAGCTCGGATCACAAGAAAAAAAATTTTTTAAAATTGTCGAAAGCTCGGATCACAAGAAAAAAATTTTTTAAAAATTGTCGAAAGCTCGGATCACAAGAAAAAAAATTTTTAAAAATTGTCGAAAGCTCGGATCACAAGAAAAAAAATTTTTAAAAATTGTCGAAAGCTCGGATCACAAGAAAAAATTTTTTTAAAAATTGTCGAAAGCTCGGATCACAAGAAAAAAAATTTTTAAAAATTGTCGAAAGCTCGGATCACAAGAAAATTTTTTTTTAAAAATTGTCGAAAGCTCGGATCACAAGAAAAAATTTTTTTAAAAATTGTCGAAAGCTCGGATCACAAGAAAAAAATTTTTTAAAAATTGTCGAAAGCTCGGATCACAAGAAAAAAAATTTTTAAAAATTGTCGAAAGCTCGGATCACAAGAAAAAATTTTTTTAAAAATTGTCGAAAGCTCGGATCACAAGAAAAAATTTTTTTAAAAATTGTCGAAAGCTCGGATCACAAGAAAAAAAATTTTTAAAAATTGTCGAAAGCTCGGATCACAAGAAAAATTTTTTTTAAAAATTGTCGAAAGCTCGGATCACAAGAAAAAAAATTTTTAAAAAATGTCGAAAGCTCGGATCACAAGAAAAAATTTTTTTAAAAATTGTCGAAAGCTCGGATCACAAGAAAAATTTTTTTTAAAAATTGTAGAAAGCTCGGATCACAAGAAAAAATTTTTTTAAAAATTGTCGAAAGCTCGGATCACAAGAAAAAAAAATTTTAAAAATTGTCGAAAGCTCGGATCACAAGAAAAAAAAATTTTAAAAATTGTCGAAAGCTTGGATCACAAGAAAAAATTTTTTTAAAAATTGTCGAAAGCTCGGATCACAAGAAAAAATTTTTTTAAAAATTGTCGAAAGCTCGGATCACCAGAAAAAATTTTTTTAAAAATTGTCGAAAGCTCGGATCACAAGAAAAAAATTTTTTAAAAATTGTCGAAAGCTCGGATCACAAGAAAAAAAATTTTTAAAAATTGTCGAAAGCTCGGATCACAAGAAAATTTTTTTTTAAAAATTGTCGAAAGCTCGGATCACAAGAAAAAAAATTTTTAAAAATTGTCGAAAGCTCGGATCACAAGAAAAAATTTTTTTAAAAATTGCCGAAAGCTCGGATCAAAAGAAAAAAAATTTATAAAAATTGTCGAAAGCTCGGATCACAAGAAAAAAAATTTTTAAAAATTGTCGAAAGCTCGGATACAAGAAAAAATTTTTTAAAAAATTGTCGAAAGCTCGGATCACAAGAAAGAAATTTTTTAAAAATTGTCGAAAGCTCGGATTACAAGAAAAAAAATTTTTAAAAATTGTCGAAAGCTCGGATCACAAGAAAAATTTTTTTAAAAAATTGTCTAAAGCTCGGATCATAAGAAAAATTTTTTTTAAAAATTGTCGAAAGCTCGGATCACAAGAAAAAAATTTTTTAAAAATTGTCGAAAGCTCGGATCACAAGAAAAAAAATTTTTAAAAATTGTCGAAAGCTCGGATCACAAGAAATAATTTTTTTAAAAATTGTCGAAAGCTCGGATCACAAGAAAAAAATTTTTTAAAAATTGTCGAAAGCTCGGAACACAAGAAAAAAATTTTTTAAAAATTGTCGAAAGCTCGGATCACAAGAAAAAAAATTTTTAAAAATTGTCGAAAGCTCGGATCACAAGAAAAAATTTTTTTAAAAATTGTCGAAAGCTCGGATCACAAGAAAAAAAATTTTTAAAAATTGTCGAAATCTCGGATCACAAGAAAAAAATTTTTTAAAAATTGTCGAAAGCTCGGATCACAAGAAAAAAAATTTTTAAAAATTGTCGAAAGCTCGGATCACAAGAAAAAAAATTTTTAAAAATTGTCGAAAGCTCGGATCACAAGAAAAAATTTTTTTAAAAATTGTCGAAAGCTCGGATCACAAGAAAAAAAATTTTTAAAAATTGTCGAAAGCTCGGATCACAAGAAAAAAATTTTTTAAAAATTGTCGAAAGCTCGGATCACAAGAAAAAAAAATTTAAAAAATTGTCGAAAGCTCGGATCACCAGAAAAAAATTTTTTAAAAATTGTCGAAAGCTCGGATCACAAGAAAAAAAATTTTTTAAAAATTGTCGAAAGCTCGGATCACAAGAAAAAATTTTTTGAAAAATTGTCGAAAGCTCGGATCACAAGAAAAAAATTTTTTAAAAATTGTCGAAAGCTCGGATCAAAAGAAAATTTTTTTTTAAAAATTGTCGAAAGCTCGGATCACAAGAAAAAATTTTTTAAAAATTGTCGAAAGCTCGGATCACAAGAAAAAATTTTTTAAAAATTGTCGAAAGCTCGGATCACAAGAAAAAAATTTTTTAAAAATTGTCGAAAGCTCGGATCACAAGAAAATTTTTTTTTAAAAATTGTCGAAAGCTCGGATCACAAGAAAAAAAATTTTTAAAAATTGTCGAAAGCTCGGATCACAAGAAAAAATTTTTTTAAAAATTGTCGAAAGCTCGGATCACAAGAAAAAAAATTTTTAAAAATTGTCGAAAGCTCGGATCACAAGAAAAATTTTTTTTAAAAATTGTCGAAAGCTCGGATCACAAGAAAAAATTTTTTTAAAAATTGTCGAAAGCTCGGATCACAAGAAAAAAAAATTTTAAAAATTGTCGAAAGCTCGGATCACAAGAAAAAAAATTTTTAAAAATTGTCGAAAGCTCGGATCACAAGAAAAAATTTTTTTAAAAATTGTCGAAAGCTCGGATCACAAGAAAAAATTTTTTTAAAAATTGTCGAAAGCTCGGATCACAAGAAAAAATTTTTTTAAAAATTGTCGAAAGCTCGGATCACCAGAAAAAATTTTTTTAAAAATTGTTGAAAGCTCGGATCACAAGAAAAAAAAATTTTAAAAATTGTCGAAAGCTCGGATCACAAGAAAAAAATTTTTTAAAAATTGTCGAAAGCTCGGATCACAAGAAAAAAAAATTTAAAAAATTGTCGAAAGCTCGGATCACCAGAAAAAAATTTTTTAAAAATTTTCGAAAGCTCGGATCATTAAGAAAAAAATTTTTTAAAAATTGTCGAAAGCTCGGATCACAAGAAAAAATTTTTTAAAAAATTGTCGAAAGCTCGGATCACAAGAAAAAAATTTTTTAAAAATTGTCGAAAGCTCGGATCACAAGAAAAATTTTTTTTAAAAATTGTCGAAAGCTCGGATCACAGGAAAACAAATTTTTAAAAATTGTCGAAAGCTCGGATCACAGGAAAACAAATTTTTAAAAATTGTCGAAAGCTCGGATCACAAGAAAAAAATTTTTTAAAAATTGTCGAAAGCTCGGATCACAAGAAAAATTTTTTTTAAAAATTGTCGAAAGCTCGGATCACAAGAAAAAATTTTTTTAAAAATTGTCGAAAGCTCGGATCACAAGAAAAAAATTTTTTAAAAATTGCCGAAAGCTCGGATCACAAGAAAAAAATTTTTTAAAAATTGTCGAAAGCTCGGATCACAAGAAAAAAAATTTTTAAAAATTGTCGAAAGCTCGGATCACAAGAAAAAAAATTTTTAAAAATTGTCGAAAGCTCGGATCACAAGAAAAAATATTTTTAAAAATTGTCGAAAGCTCGGATCACAAGAAAAAATTTTTAAAAATTGTCGAAAGCTCGGATCACAAGAAAAAATTTTTTTAAAAATTGTCGAAAGCTCGGATCACAAGAAAAAAAATTTTTAAAAATTGTCGAAAGCTCGGATCACAAGAAAAATTTTTTTTAAAAATTGTCGAAAGCTCGGATCACAAGAAAAAATTTTTTTAAAAATTGTCGAAAGCTCGGATCACAAGAAAAAAATTTTTTAAAAATTGCCGAAAGCTCGGATCACAAGAAAAAAATTTTTTAAAAATTGTCGAAAGCTCGGATCACAAGAAAAAAAAATTTTTAAAATTGTCGAAAGCTCGGGTCACAAGAAAAAAAATTTTTAAAAATTGTCGAAAGCTCGGATCACAAGAAAAAATTTTTTTAAAAATTGTCGAAAGCTCGGATCACAAGAAAAAATTTTTTTAAAAATTGTCGAAAGCTCGGATCACAAGAAAAAATTTTTTTAAAAATTGTCGAAAGCTCGGATCACCAGAAAAAATTTTTTTAAAAATTGTCGAAAGCTCGGATCACAAGAAAAAAAATTTTTATGAATTGTCGAAAGCTCGGATCACAAGAAAAAAATTTTTTAAAAATTGTCGAAAGCTCGGATCACAAGAAAAAAAAATTTAAAAAATTGTCGAAAGCTCGGATCACAAGAGAAAAAAATTTAAAAAATTGTCGAAAGCTCGGATCACCAGAAAAAAATTTTTTAAAAATTGCCGAAAGCTCGGATCAAAAGAAAAAAAATTTATAAAAATTGTCGAAAGCTCGGATCACAAGAAAAAAAATTTTTAAAAATTGTCGAAAGCTCGGATCACAAGAAAAATTTTTTTTAAAAATTGTCGAAAGCTCGGATCACAAGAAAAAATTTTTTTAAAAATTGTCGAAAGCTCGGATCACCAGAAAAAAAATTTTTAAAAATTGTCGAAAGCTCGGATCACAAGAAAAAATTTTTTTAAAAATTGTCGAAAGCTCGGATCACAAGAAAAAAATTTTTTAAAAATTGCCGAAACCTCGGATCACAAGAAAAAAAATTTTTAAAAATTGTCGAAAGCTCGGATCACAAGAAAACAATTTTTTAAAAATTGTCGAAAGCTCGGATCACAAGAAAAAAAAATTTAAAAAATTGTCGAAAGCTCGGATCACCAGAAAAAAATTTTTTAAAAATTGTCGAAAGCTCGGATCACAAGAAAAAAATTTTTTAAAAATTGTCGAAAGCTCGGATCACAAGAAAAAAAATTTTTGAAAATTGTCGAAAGCTCGGATCACAAGAAAAAAAATTTTTAAAAATTGTCGAAAGCTCGGATCACAAGAAAATTTTTTTTTAAATATTGTCGAAAGCTCGGTCACAAGAAAAAAAATTTTTAAAAATTGTCGAAATCTCGGATCACAAGAAAAATTTTTTTAATAATTGTCGAAAGCTCGGATCACAAGAAAAAAATTTTTAAAAATTGTCGAAAGCTCGGATCACAAGAAAAAAAATTTTTGAAAATTGTCGAAAGCTCGGATCACAAGAAAAAAAATTTTTAAAAATTGTCGAAAGCTCGGATCACAAGAAAATTTTTTTTGAAAAATTGTCGAAAGCTCGGATCACGAGAAAAAAAATTTTTAAAAATTGTCGAAATCTCGGATCACAAAAAAAAATTTTTAAAAATTGTCGAAAGCTCGGATCACAAGAAAAAAAATTTTTAAAAATTTTCGAAAGCTCGGATCACAAGAAAAAAAATTTTTAAAAATTGTCGAAAGCTCGGATCACAAGAAAAAAATTTTTAAAAATTGTCGAAAGCTCGGATCACAAGAAAAAATTATTTTAAAAATTGTCGAAAGCTCGGATCAGAAGAAAAAAAATTTTAAAAATTGTCGAAATCTCGGATCACAAGAAAAAATTTTTTTAAAAATTGTCGAAAGCCCGGATCACAAGGAAAAAAAATTTTAAAAATTGTCGAAAGCTCGGATCACAAGAAAAATTTTTTTTAAAAATTGTCGAAAACTCGGATCACAAGAAAAAAAATTTTTAAAAATTGTCGAAAGCTCGGATCACAAGAAAAAATTTTTTTAAAAATTGTCGAAAGCTCGGATCACAAGAAAAAAAATTTTTAAATTTGTCGAAAGCTCGGATCACAAGAAAAAAAATTTTTTAAAAATTGTCGAAAGCTCGGATTAAAAGAAAAAAATTTTTTAAAAATTGTCGAAAGCTCGGATCACAAGAAAAAAAATTGTTAAAAAATGTCGAAAGCTCGGATCACAAGAAAAAAAATGTTTAAAAATTGTCGAAAGCTCGGATCACAAGAAAAAAAATTTTAAAAATTGTCGAAAGCTCGGATCACAAGAAAAAATTTTTTTAAAAATTGTCGAAAGCCCGGATCACAAGAAAAAAAAAATTTAAAAATTGTCGAAAGCTCGGATCACAAGAAAAAAAATGTTTAAAAATTGTCGAAAGCTCGGATCACAAGAAAAAAAATTTTTAAAAATTGTCGAAAGCTCGGATCACAAGAAAAAAATTTTTTAAAAATTGTCGAAAGCCCGGATCACAAGAAAAAAAAATTTTAAAAATTGTCGAAAGCTCGGATCACAAGAAAAAAAATTTTTAAGAATTGTCGAAACCTCGGATCACAAGAAAAAAAATTTTTAAAAATTGTCGAAAGCTCGGATCACATGAAAAAAATTTTTTAAAAATTGTCGAAAGCTCGGATCACAAGAAAAAAATTTTTTAAAAATTGTCGAAAGCTCGGATCACAAGAAAATTTTTTTTTAAAAATTGTCGAAAGCTCGGATCACAAGAAAAAAAATTTAAAAATTGTCGAAAGCTCGGATCACAAGAAAAAATTTTTTTTAAAAATTGTCGAAAGATCGGATCATAAGAAAAACAAATTTTAAAAATTGTCGAAAGCTCGGATCACAAGAAAAAAAATTTTTAAAAATTGTCGAAAGCTCGGATCACAAGAAAAAAAATTTTTAAAAATTGTCGAAATCTCGGATCACAAGAAAAAAAATTTTTAAAAATTGTCGAAAGCTCGGATCACAAAAAAAAAATTTTTTAAAATTGTCGAAAGATCGGATCACAAGAAAAAAAATTTTTGAAAATTGTCGAAAGCTCGGATCACAAGAAAAAAAATTTTTAAAAATTGTCGAAAGCTCGGATCACAAGAAAAAAATTTTTTAAAAATTGTCGAAAGCTCGGATCACAAGAAAAAAAATTTTTAAAAATTGTCGAAAGCTCGGATCACAAGAAAATTTTTTTTAAAAATTGTCGAAAGCTCGGTCACAAGAAAAAAAATTTTTAAAAATTGTCGAAATCTCGGATCACAAGAAAAAATTTTTTTTAAAAATTTTCGAATGCTCGGATCACAAAAAAAAATTTTTTTAAAAATTGTCGAAAGCCCGGATCACAAGAAAAAAAATTTTTAAAAATTGTCGAAAGCTCGGATCACAAAAAAAAAATTTTTTAAAATTGTCGAAAGATCGGATCACAAGAAAAAAATTTTTAAAAAATTGTCGAAAGCTCGGATCACTAGAAAAAATTTTTTTTAAAATTGTCGAAATCTCGGATCACAAGAAAAAAAATTTTTAAAAATTTTCGAAAGCTCGGATCACAAGAAAAAAAATTTTTAAAAATTGTCGAAAGCTCGGATCACAAGAAAAAATTTTTTTAAAAATTGTCGAAATCTCGGATCACAAGAAAAAATTTTTTTAAAAATTGTCGAAAGCTCGGATCACAAGAAAAAAAAATTTTAAAAATTGTCGAAAGCTCGGATCACATGAAAATTTTTTTTTAAAAATTGTCGAAATCTCGGATCACAAAAAAAAAATTTTTAAAAATTGTCGAAAGCTCGGATCACAAGAAAAAAAATTTTTAAAAATTGTCGAAAGCTCGGATCACAAGAAAAATTTTTTTTAAAAATTGTCGAAAGCTCGGATCACAAGAAAAAAAATTTTTTAAAATTGTCGAAAGCTCGGATCACAAGAAAAAAAATTTTTAAAAATTTTCGAAAGCTCGGATCACAAGAAAAAAAAATTTTAAAAATTGTCGAAAGCTCGGATCACAAGAAAAAAATTTTTAAAAATTGTCGAAAGCTCGGATCACAAGAAAAAATTATTTTAAAAATTGTCGAAAGCTCGGATCACAAGAAAAAAAATTTAAAAAATTGTCGAAAGCTCGGATCACAAGAAAAAATTTTTTTAAAAATTGTCGAAAGCCCGGATCACAAGAAAAAAAAATTTTAAAAATTGTCGAAAGCTCGGGTCACAAGAAAAAAATTTTTCAAGAATTGTCGAAACCTCGGATCACAAGAAAAAAAATTTTTAAAAATTGTCGAAAGCTCGGATCACATGAAAAAAATTTTTTAAAAATAGTCGAAAGCTCGGATCACTAGAAAAAAATTTTTTAAAAATTGTCGAAAGCTCGGATCACAAGAAAAAAAATTTTTAAAAATTGTCGAAAGGTCGGATCACAAGAAAAAAAATTTTAAAAATTGTCGAAAGCTCGGATCACAAGAAAAAATTTTTTTTAAAAATTGTCGAAAGCTCGGATCACAAGAAAAAAAATTTTAAAAATTGTCGAAATCTCGGATCACAAGAAAAAAATTTTTTAATAATTGTCAAAAGCTCGGATCACAAGAAAAAAAATTTTAAAAATTGTCGAAAGCTCGGATCACAAGAAAAAAAAATTTTGAAAATTGTCGAAAGCTCGGATCACAAGAAAAAAAATTTTTAAAAATTGTCGAAAGCTCGGATCACAAGAAAATTTTTTTTTAAATATTGTCGAAAGCTCGGTCACAAGAAAAAAAATTTTTAAAAATTGTCGAAATCTCGGATCACAAGAAAAATTTTTTTAATAATTGTCGAAAGCTCGGATCACAAGAAAAAAATTTTTAAAAATTGTCGAAAGCTCGGATCACAAGAAAAAAAATTTTTGAAAATTGTCGAAAGCTCGGATCACAAGAAAAAAAATTTTTAAAAATTGTCGAAAGCTCGGATCACAAGAAAATTTTTTTTGAAAAATTGTCGAAAGCTCGGATCACGAGAAAAAAAATTTTTAAAAATTGTCGAAATCTCGGATCACAAAAAAAAATTTTTAAAAATTGTCGAAAGCTCGGATCACAAGAAAAAAAATTTTTAAAAATTTTCGAAAGCTCGGATCACAAGAAAAAAAATTTTTAAAAATTGTCGAAAGCTCGGATCACAAGAAAAAAATTTTTAAAAATTGTCGAAAGCTCGGATCACAAGAAAAAATTATTTTAAAAATTGTCGAAAGCTCGGATCAGAAGAAAAAAAATTTAAAAAATTGTCGAAATCTCGGATCACAAGAAAAAATTTTTTTAAAAATTGTCGAAAGCCCGGATCACAAGGAAAAAAAATTTTAAAAATTGTCGAAAGCTCGGATCACAAGAAAAATTTTTTTTAAAAATTGTCGAAAACTCGGATCACAAGAAAAAAAATTTTTAAAAATTGTCGAAAGCTCGGATCACAAGAAAAAATTTTTTTAAAAATTGTCGAAAGCTCGGATCACAAGAAAAAAAATTTTTAAATTTGTCGAAAGCTCGGATCACAAGAAAAAAAATTTTTTAAAAATTGTCGAAAGCTCGGATTAAAAGAAAAAAATTTTTTAAAAATTGTCGAAAGCTCGGAACACAAGAAAAAAAATTGTTAAAAAATGTCGAAAGCTCGGATCACAAGAAAAAAAATGTTTAAAAATTGTCGAAAGCTCGGATCACAAGAAAAAATATTTTAAAAATTGTCGAAAGCTCGGATCACAAGAAAAAATTTTTTTAAAAATTGTCGAAAGCCCGGATCACAAGAAAAAAAAATTTTAAAAATTGTCGAAAGCTCGGATCACAAGAAAAAAAATGTTTAAAAATTGTCGAAAGCTCGGATCACAAGAAAAAAAATTTTTAAAAATTGTCGAAAGCTCGGATCACAAGAAAAAATTTTTTTAAAAATTGTCGAAAGCCCGGATCACAAGAAAAGAAAATTTTAAAAATTGTCGAAAGCTCGGATCACAAGAAAAAAAATTTTTAAGAATTGTCGAAACCTCGGATCACAAGAAAAAAAATTTTTAAAAATTGTCGAAAGCTCGGATCACATGAAAAAATTTTTTTAAAAATTGTCGAAAGCTCGGATCACAAGAAAAAAATTTTTTAAAAATTGTCGAAAGCTCGGATCACAAGAAAATTTTTTTTTAAAAATTGTCGAAAGCTCGGATCACAAGAAAAAAAATTTAAAAATTGTCGAAAGCTCGGATCACAAGAAAAAATTTTTTTTAAAAATTGTCGAAAGATCGGATCATAAGAAAAACAAATTTTAAAAATTGTCGAAAGCTCGGATCACAAGAAAAAAAATTTTTAAAAATTGTCGAAAGCTCGGATCACAAGAAAAAAAATTTTTAAAAATTGTCGAAATCTCGGATCACAAGAAAAAAATTTTTTAATAATTGTCGAAAGCTCGGATCACAAGAAAAAAAATTTTAAAAATTGTCGAAAGCTCGGATCACAAGAAAAAAATTTTTTAAAAATTGTCGAAAGCTCGGATCACAAGAAAAAAAATTTTTAAAAATTGTCGAAAGCTCGGATCACAAGAAAATTTTTTTTAAAAATTGTCGAAAGCTCGGTCACAAGAAAAAAAATTTTTAAAAATTGTCGAAATCTCGGATCACAAGAAAAAATTTTTTTTAAAAATTTTCGAATGCTCGGATCACAAAAAAAAATTTTTTTAAAAATTGTCGAAAGCCCGGATCACAAGAAAAAAAATTTTTAAAAATTGTCGAAAGCTCGGATCACAAAAAAAAAATTTTTTAAAATTGTCGAAAGATCGGATCACAAGAAAAAAATTTTTAAAAAATTGTCGAAAGCTCGGATGACTAGAAAAAATTTTTTTTAAAATTGTCGAAATCTCGGATCACAAGAAAAAAAATTTTTAAAAATTTTCGAAAGCTCGGATCACAAGAAAAAAAATTTTTAAAAATTGTCGAAAGCTCGGATCACAAGAAAAAAATTTTTAAAAATTGTCGAAAGCTCGGATCACAAGAAAAAATTATTTTAAAAATTGTCGAAAGCTCGGATCACAAGAAAAAAAATTTAAAAAATTGTCGAAAGCTCAGATCATAAGAAAAAAAATTTTTAAAAATTGTCGAAAGCTCGGATCACAAGAAAAAAATTTTTTAAAAATTGTCGAAATCTCGGATCACAAGAAAAAAATTTTTTAAAAATTGTCGAAAGCTCGGATCACAAGAAAAAAAAATTTTAAAAATTGTCGAAAGCTCGGATCACATGAAAATTTTTTTTTAAAAATTGTCGAAAGCTCGGATCACAAGAAAAAATTTTTAAAAATTGTCGAAAGCTCGGATCACAAGAAAAAAAATTTTTAAAAATTGTCGAAAGCTCGGATCACATAAAAAAATTTTTTTAAAAATTGTCGAAAGCTCGGATCACAAGAAAAAAATTTTTTAAAAATTGTCGAAAGCTCGGATCACAAGAAAATTTTTTTTTAAAAATTGTCGAAAGCTCGGATCACAAGAAAAAAAATTTTTAAAAATTGTCGAAAGCTCGGATCACAAGAAAAAAAATTTTTAAAAATTGTCGAAAGCTCGGATCACAAGAAAAAAAAAATTTAAAAATTGACGAAAGCTCGGATCACAAGAAAAAAAAATATTAAAAATTGTCGAATCCTCGGATCAAAAGAAAATAAATTTTTAAAAATTGTCGAAAGCTCGGATCACAAGAACAAAAATTTTTAAGAATTGTCGAAAGCTCGGATCACAAGAAAAAAAATTTTTAAAAATTGTCGAAAGCTCGGATCACAAGAAAAAAAATTTTTAAAAATTGTCGATAGCTCGGATCACAAGAAAAAAATTTTTTAAAAATTGTCGAAATCTCGGATCACAAGGAAAAAATTTTTTAATAATTGTCGAAAGCTCCGATCACAAGAAAAAAAATTTTAAAAATTGTCGAAAGCTCGGATCACAAGAAAAAAAATTTTTGAAAATTGTCGAAAGCTCGGATCACAAGAGAAAAATTTTTAAAAATTGTTGAAATCTCGGATCACAAGAAAAAATTTTTTTAAAAATTGTCGAAAGCTCGGATCACAAGAAAAAATTTTTTTAAAAATTGTCGAAAGCCCGGATCACAAGAAAAAAAAATTTTAAAAATTGTCGAAAGCTCGGATCACAAGAAAAAAAATTTTTAAGAATTGTCGAAACCTCGGATCACAAGAAAAAAAATTTTTAAAAATTGTCGAAAGCTCGGATCACATGAAAAAAATTTTTTAAAAATTGTCGAAAGCTCGGATCACAAGAAAAAAATTTTTTAAAAATTGTCGAAAGCTCGGATCACAAGAAAATTTTTTTTTAAAAATTGTCGAAAGCTCGGATCACAAGAAAAAAAATTTAAAAATTGTCGAAAGCTCGGATCACAAGAAAAAATTTTTTTTAAAAATTGTCGAAAGATCGGATCATAAGAAAAACAAATTTTAAAAATTGTCGAAAGCTCGGATCACAAGAAAAAAAATTTTTAAAAATTGTCGAAAGCTCGGATCACAAGAAAAAAAATTTTTAAAAATTGTCGAAAGCTCGGATCACAAGAAATAAAAATTTTAAATATTGTCGAAAGCTCGGATCACAAGAAAAAGAATTTTTTAAAATTGTCGAAAGCTCGGATCACAAGAAAAAAATTGTTAAATATTGTCGAAAGCTCGGATCACACGAAAAAAAATTTTTAAAAATTGTCGAAAGCTCGGATCACAAGAAAACAATTTTTTTAAAATTGTCGAAAGCTCGGATCACAAGAAAAAAATTTTTTAAAAATTGTCGAAAGCTTTGATCACAAGAAAAATATTTTTAAAAAATTGTCGAAAGCTCGGATCACAAGAAAAAAGTTTTTTAAAAATTGTCGAAAGCTCGGATCACAAGAAAAAAAATTTTTAAAAATTGTCGAAAGATCGGATCACAAGAAAAATTTTTTTTAAAAATTGTCGAAAGCTCGGAACACAAGAAAAAAAATTTTTAAAAACTGTCGGAAGGTCGGATCACAACAAAAAAAATTTTAAAAAATTGTCGAAAGCTCGGATCACAAGAACAAAATTGTTAAAAATTGTCGAAAGCTCGGATCACAAGATAAAAAATTTTTAAAAATTGTCGAAAGCTTAGATCACAAGAAAAAAATTTTTAAAAATTGTCGAAAGCTCGGATCACAAGAAAAAAAAATTTTAAAAATTGTCGAAAGATCGGATCACAAGAAAATTTTTCTTTAAAAATTGTTGAAAGCTCGGATCACAAGAAAAAAAATTTTAAAAATTGTCGAAAGCTCGGATCACAAGAGAAAAATTTTTTAAATATTGTCGAAAGCTCGGATCACAAGAAATAAATTTTTTAAAAGTTGTCGAAAGCTCGGATCACAAGAAAAATTTTTTTTAAAAATTGTCGAAAGCCCGGATCACAAGAAAAAATTTTTTATAAATTGTCGAAAGCTCGGATCACAAGAAAAAAAATTTTTAAAAATTGTCGAAAGCTCGGATCACAAGAAAAAAAATTGTTGAAAATTGTCGAAAGCTCGGATCACAAGAAAAAAAATTTTTAAAAATTGTCGAAAGCTCGGGTCACAAGAAAAAAATTTTTTTAAAATTGTCGAAAGCTCGGATCACAAGAAAAAAATTTTTTAAAAATTGTCGAAAGCTCGGATCACAAGAAAAAAAATTGTTAAAAATTGTCGAAAGCTCGGATCACAAGAGAAAAAATTTTTAAAAATTGTCGAAAGCTCGGAACACAAGAAAAACAAATTTTAAAAATTGTCGAAAGCTCGGATCACAAGAAAAAAAAATTTTAAAAATTTTCGAAAGCTCGGATCACAAGAAAATTTTTTTTTAAAAATTGTCGAAAGCTCGGATCACAGGAAACAAAATTTTTAAAAATTGTCGAAAGCTCGGATCACAAGAAAAAAAATTTTTAAAAATTGTCGAAAGATCGGATCACAGGAAAAAAAAATTTTAAAAATTGACGAAAGCTCGGATCACAAGAAAAAATTTTTATAAAAATTGTCGAAAGCTCGGATCACAAGAAAAAAAATTTTTAAAAATTGTCGAAAGCTCGGATCACAAGAAAAAATTTTTTTAAAAATTGTCGAAATCTCGGATCACAAGAAAAAAAAATTTAAAAATTGTCGAAAGCTGGGATCACAAGAAAAAAATTGTCGAAAGCTCGGATCACAAGAAAAAAAAATTTTAAAAATTGTCGAAATCTCGGATCACAAGAAAAAATTTTTTTAAAAATTGTCGAAAGCTCGGATCACAAGAAAAAAAATTGTAAAATATTGTCGAAAGCTCGGATCACAAGAAAAAAAATTGTAAAATATTGTCGAAAGCTCGGATCACAAGAAAAAAAATTGTTAAAAATGGTCGAAAGCTCGGATCACAAGAAAAAAATTGTTAAAAATAGTCGAAAGCTCGGATCACAAGAAAAAAAATTTTTAAAAATTGTCGAAAGCTCGGATCACAAGAAAAAAAATTTTTAAAAATTGCCGAAAGCTCGGATCACAAGAAAAAAAATTGTTAAATATTGTCGAAAGCTCGGATCACAAGAAAAAAAATTGTTAAAAATTGTCGAAAGCTCGGATCACAAGAAAATTTTTTTTTAAAAATTGTCGAAAACTCGGATCGCAAGAAAAAAAATTTTTAAAAATTGTCGAAAGCTCGGATCACAAGAAAAAAAATTTTTAAAAATTGTCGAAAGCTCGGATCACAAGAAAAAAATTTTTTAAATTTGTCGAAAGCTCGGATCACAAGAAAAAAAATTTTTTAAAAATTGTCGAAACCTCGGATAAAAAGAAACAAATTTTTTAAAAATTGTCGAAAGTTCGGATCACAAGAAAAAAAATTGTTAAAAAATGTCGAAAGCTCGGATCACAAGAAAAAAATTTTTAAAAATTGTCGAAAGCTCGGATCACAAGAAAAAAAAATTTTAAAAATTGTCGAAAGCTCGGATCACAACAAAAAAAATTTTAAAAAATTGTCGAAAGCTCGGATCACAAGAACAAAATTGTTAAAAATTGTCGAAAGCTCGGATCACAAGAAAAAAAATTTTTAAATATTGTCGAAAGCTCGGATCACAAGAAAAAAATTTTTAAAAATTGTCGAAAGCTCGGATCACAAGAAAAAAAAATTTTAAAAATTGTCGAAAGCTCGGGTCACAAGAAAAAAAATTTTTAAAAATTGTCGAAACCTCGGATCACAAGAAAAAATTTTTTTAAAAATTGTCGAAAGCTCGGATCACAAGAAAAAAAATTTTAAAAATTGTCGAAAGCTCGGATCACAAGAAAAAAAATTGTCGAAAGCTCGGATCAGAAGAAAAAAAAATTTTAAAAATTGTCGAAATCTCGGATCACAAGAAAAAATTTTTTTAAAAATTGTCGAAAGCTCGGATCACAAGAAAAAATTTTTTTAAAAATTGTCGAAAGCTCGGATCACAAGAAAAAAAATTTTAAAAATTGTCGAAAGCTCGGATCACAAGAAAAAAATTGTCGAAAGCTCGGATCACAAGAAAACAAATTTTTAAAAATTGTCGAAAGTTCGGATCACAAGAAAAAAAATTTTTAAAAAATGTCGAAACCTCGGATCACGAGAAAAAAAATTTTTAAAAATTGTCGAAAGTTCGGATCAAAAGAAAAAAAATTTTTAAAAATTGTCGAAAGCTCGGATCACAAGAAATAAAAATTTTAAATATTGTCAAAAGCTCGGATCACAAGAAAAAGAATTTTTTAAAATTGTCGAAAGCTCGGATCACAAGAAAAAAATTGTTAAATATTGTCGAAAGCTCGGATCACACGAAAAAAAATTTTTAAAAATTGTCGAAAGCTCGGATCACAAGAAAACAATTTTTTTAAAATTGTCGAAAGCTCGGATCACAAGAAAAAAATTTTTTAAAAATTGTCGAAAGCTTTGATCACAAGAAAAATATTTTTAAAAAATTGTCGAAAGCTCGGATCACAAGAAAAAAGTTTTTTAAAAATTGTCGAAAGCTCGGATCACAAGAAAAAAAATTTTTAAAAATTGTCGAAAGATCGGATCACAAGAAAAATTTTTTTTAAAAATTGTCGAAAGCTCGGAACACAAGAAAAAAAATTTTTAAAAACTGTCGGAAGGTCGGATCACAACAAAAAAAATTTTAAAAAATTGTCGAAAGCTCGGATCACAAGAACAAAATTGTTAAAAATTGTCGAAAGCTCGGATCACAAGATAAAAAATTTTTAAAAATTGTCGAAAGCTTAGATCACAAGAAAAAAATTTTTAAAAATTGTCGAAAGCTCGGATCACAAGAAAAAAAAATTTTAAAAATTGTCGAAAGATCGGATCACAAGAAAATTTTTCTTTAAAAATTGTTGAAAGCTCGGATCACAAGAAAAAAAAATTTTAAAAATTGTCGAAAGCTCGGATCACAAGAGAAAAATTTTTTAAATATTGTCGAAAGCTCGGATCACAAGAAATAAATTTTTTAAAAGTTGTCGAAAGCTCGGATCACAAGAAAAATTTTTTTTAAAAATTGTCGAAAGCCCGGATCACAAGAAAAAATTTTTTATAAATTGTCGAAAGCTCGGATCACAAGAAAAAAAATTTTTAAAAATTGTCGAAAGCTCGGATCACAAGAAAAAAAATTGTTGAAAATTGTCGAAAGCTCGGATCACAAGAAAAAAAATTTTTAAAAATTGTCGAAAGCTCGGGTCACAAGAAAAAAATTTTTTTAAAATTGTCGAAAGCTCGGATCACAAGAAAAAAATTTTTTAAAAATTGTCGAAAGCTCGGATCACAAGAAAAAAAATTGTTAAAAATTGTCGAAAGCTCGGATCACAAGAGAAAAAATTTTTAAAAATTGTCGAAAGCTCGGAACACAAGAAAAACAAATTTTAAAAATTGTCGAAAGCTCGGATCACAAGAAAAAAAAATTTTAAAAATTTTCGAAAGCTCGGATCACAAGAAAATTTTTTTTTAAAAATTGTCGAAAGCTCGGATCACAGGAAACAAAATTTTTAAAAATTGTCGAAAGCTCGGATCACAAGAAAAAAAATTTTTAAAAATTGTCGAAAGATCGGATCACAGGAAAAAAAAATTTTAAAAATTGACGAAAGCTCGGATCACAAGAAAAAATTTTTATAAAAATTGTCGTGTGACGTCCCACTATTTTTCGCACGTTTCTATTCCAAAATCTATTCATGAATCCCAAAATCGTTCCACAAAACAAAATCTCAAACTCAACTCTTACCCCATCTCCCCAATCGCTGATCACCTTGGTGTTGTACCTTAGCGGTCACCAACACAAGATGATCGATACAAAACTCCACCTCGATGATGTACCTTAGTGGTCCCCATCACGAGATGATCTTTACAAAACTCCACCTCGATGATGTACCTTAGTGGTCCCCATCACGAGATGATCGTTACAAAACTCCGTCCCCTATTCGCCCTATGAGGCACGAATCCTTTCCCCAAAACGAATTCAAACAAGCCCCTCGTTACAAAACCCTCTTAAATCGAGACCACGTCTCAACCCCCTCTTTACGACTCACAGAGTCCAAGCCACTCTAACCCTTTTCCTATAAAATACCCAAAATCCATTCGACAAGTTGAGTATCTCCTTTCGCAGTCATAAGAACCCCAGAAACCTAATTGCGACGCATATTCGGCGTACGTGACAAAAATATGTCTATTAATAACCATACCGTTTGTAAAAACCCCGGAAGTCGTACTACGTCTTATTTTGAAGCTATGTCAAGGTCTCTACCGCGCGTACCCCCGCATCACTCCTGTAAAAATATATAAATACGAGGTCCTGCGAAGCCTCGTCCTCTTTCTTCGCAGAACAATTGACGAAGTGTCATCCAAAGTATTCATCATTACTGCTAAATATTAAAAGTGTTCAATTCAGTGCTACGACAACCATTGTAAGTCATTATAATTACTATTATTAAGGAATATCACCCTCATTATATTTCTACACATAAATAACGCTTATCACTTTTCTATATTATAAATTTTATTCATTACCTTATGTTAATAACATTTATCTCATTCTAAAGCTTGTTGCTATTCATTTATTGTTTTCTATTATCATCTTAATGCTTATTTTGTTCATATTTGTCTTATAACCGCTTATTACACATATTATTTTCTTGTGTTAACGCTATTGCATTTCATATATTATTATCGACCTATTCTCATGTATTTCATGTTCACATGCTTATATTGTTAATAACTGCCATTTACATAAATGTTATCCGTTAATGCTAAGAATATCAAGCATTATCATTAACAAACGTTCCGATAAAACAAATAGACTTATTTGTTTTCAACTACGTCTCTAATTATTGTGTGTGCTCGAGTCATAAACCTTCCCAACGAAACCAAGCTGCCGCAACAGCTGATTCGCGAGAGCATTCCCAGTGTATATAAACACTGCTGCATGAGCCGTGCAATATACAAAAGAACTAAACGAGGTCTCTTTTACACTAATGCAACGGTAAATCCTATCTCGTAAACCAAAACAGATACGGAGTACTATAACGGGTGCTCTTTAAGTGTACATTTACCTTCCCAGGTCGATTAGAGTGAAGGATTTAAGATTCGCGCCTGATCGCCTCCAGAAACACTTAGCGTGACGGATTTAATATTCGCGCCTGAGTCCCTCAAAACCCTCAGCGTGCTGGATTCAAGATTCGCGCCTGAGTTCCTTCCAGACCCTCAGTGTGACGGATTCAAGATTCGCGCCTGAGTCCCTCAAAACCCTCAGTGTGACGGATTCAAGATTCGCGCCTGAGTCCCTCAAAACCCTCAGTGTGACGGATTCAAGATTCGCGCCTGAGTTCCCGCAAAACCCTCAGAGTGAAGGATTTAAGATTCGCGCCTGAGTTCCCGCAAAACCCTCAGTGTGAAGGATTCAAGATTCGCGCCTGAGTTCCCGCAAAACCCTCAGTGTGAAGGATTTAAGATTCGCGCCTGAGATTTCCCTCCTCCATGTCACTGTTCCCCAAAGACCTCACCCGGGACGTGACATATTTTTGGTGACAGCGGTGGGATCTACGTTTGCCGCTGATAGGAAATAGATTCTCTGACGCGGTACCCACAAGGTCCCAATATTAAAATGTGCATTGAACACCCTAGTCGGTGCCAACCATCATACCGGAGCCGCAGATTACAAAGTTTGACGGCATATTTGAATGCGCTGACTTGCATTTCGGGAGGCGTAGCCACAACCACTGACGGCAGCGAGATTTGCCTAAAGTGCTCTAGCCTAGCGCCCGCAGATACTGTAGAAGTATATTGGACCCATTATTACTATACGTATAGAACCCCAGTCTATTGCCCTCGATGCAGAAACTCATTAATTCCAGAACGCCCAATAAGAAACTGCATCGAGTGCTTTGAAAGTTACCTGCTCTCGAATAAGAGCTACAGACGGTTTGATAATTATCAACAATGAGTATAGTAGAGCCTAATTTTAAATAACGGCTGCCGGACGCCGAAAAGGTCAAACCACTTAAGAAAATAGAATCGAACGAATTTAACATGTCCGCGTACGAGAAAACCGAGGACTCTTGCGTAATGGATCGAGACGCGGGCCCTCCCACTAAAACTGTAGAAGCTGCGGCCTACGAATTAATGGAACGGGTGCAATTATTACGGCAAAACCAAGCCGAAATAGAAAGCTTGCACGCGAAAATCGTTGTAAATAAAGAACCCAATACGCATTCGGGCGTAGACACCGGATCGTTCGACCCCACGTTTAAAGGTCTTTATGATAAAATAAAAAATATCGAAGCAATGATGGAGAAACTTCTTGCACCCCCGCTAGATACAAATAATTTTGCCACACCGGGCTCCTCCCGTTTCGATAGGAAACCAGTATTAAATTATAATAATGTTCCGGACCAGGATCCATCGCCCCAGATCAAATTAAAGGACGTTATAGAAACAGTCCCAAATTTTAACGGTTACAACATATCCGTTTTGCAATTCGCGAGAGCCTGCAATAGGGCTAAGGCTCTGATTCCCTCGCAAGCCGAACCCCAGCTAGCAAGGTTGTTGACAAATAAGCTGCAAGATCATGCGTACTTGGCGGTTGAGGATCGGGTCTTTGACTCCGTAAATGATTTAATAAAACGACTGAGACGTATATTCTCCCCTGCGAAAACATCAGAACACTATCGTGGGGAACTCGCAAACGTTATCAAAGGATCCAACGAGCACATATTAGAATACATTTCACGCGTCAAATATCTCCGGTCCGCCATTCTAGAAGAAGATAGTGAATACTACCGCGGCTTCGCGCGAAATCACCCTCAGGATCTGGATCGCCTAGCCCTAGATTCATTTGTCGATGGTCTTCCACCTCACATAAGGACGAGACTACAACTACACCACTTTGAAACGCTCGACGAAGCGTTCAATCTAGCTGTCCTTGTGGACAAAGAAATTGACAGGGACCGTCTCCGATTCTCCGAACAAAAGGCTCCTAAATTAGTATGCCAACTTTGCAATAAGACAGGGCACGATGCAAGGTCCTGTTGGAACAATCAAAATTCAGCCTCCCAACTTCCCGAAGTACACCCTCTAAACCGCGCTGCGGAATACGGGTACCAGGCACCCACTTACGATTCAACCCAAGACATCAGGGCTACCATAAAAATCAGTACCGTTCAAATAAATTCAGTTAACGAAGCCCCGTCTGTAATAATGGACTCACCAGGCTTCGGGAAAATAGTCGAATTAATGATCAACACCGGTACTGAGGTAAACGTACTAAAACTTCAGGCCGTAAAACGATTTCAGGACATAGATCCGACGCAGCGAGTGCTATTACAAAGCATCTCTCCGAACCCTACCCCCACGCTTGGCACAGTCAGGATAACCCTTTTGGGCGACGACGTCACGTTTCATATAGTCAAAAACGACTTCCCAATCAAAACTCAAGGAATACTAGGGTCAAGATTCCTAGAGGAGAAAAATGTAACAATAAACTACTCCACGAAACAGTTGGACCTCAATGGGATTTCCATCCCATTCGTAAACAAAAATCCAGTCGTGTTACCGGCGAGGACAAAATCCTCATTTTTCGTACATACAGCTAATCCGGACCTAAAGGACCAGCTGAAAATTATAAACTCCAACGAGATTGACACTCCAATTACCATGCCTGCCATTGAATTAGAAAATTTGGACAGAATAATTCCAGAACCCAAAATAGTACGACCAAAAGAGACTAAGACGTCTAAATGCGTCACTCCTATCCCAGCCCTAATAAAAACCAAGCCCCTCTTGGCCCTGGATCCATCGATCCACTATTTCGAGACACCCGCGCCGGTGTACTCATTCTTACCCCCTGCGCTATACGCCAAATCAACCCTTCCCCTAAAATCCCAAGAGTCTCTTGCGGCTACGTTGGAACCAAATATAATGGAAAAATCTGAAAAAATCCCACGAAAGGCAGGACAACCACTTCAGTCAATCTCCAAAGAATCCCCGAATCCCGGGAAGAGCAATAAGGTCGCTGACGCTGCACCTCGTACACCAAAAAGAATTAAAAAACTCCTTGGTCTGACTGGATATTACAGAGGGTTTATCCCAGAATTTCCTAAAACTGCTTGCCCGTTAACCCAACTATTGAAACACGACACACCATTTGACTGGGGACTGACCCAGCAAACAGCTTTCGACTACTTCAAACCGGTATTGCAGAAGGAAATCATCCTGCAATGCCCGAATTTTGAACTGAAATTTCACGTCACTATAGACGCCTTAACCCATACTTCCCCTGCAGTGGAGGCATATTCCAAACGACCACGCGAAGAATCTGACGATGACTTGGAAGACAAGTCCAAACATAAACCAAGCGACCCCAAGAGGCCTCGGTTCTACTATTCACCAACCCATGTGGCACCGAGTGGAAACAACCGCGTCGACCCTGCAATTCCCACATCCAGCGCTCACCTAAGAAGGAAATGCAAAAGGATTCAAATGCACAGGAAGATGCGCCAGAAAACATCATCTGCAGAAATTCCACTACATTCTTCCCCAGAAAACATACGTGAACGACTACCTACAACAGAAGCAGACAACACGTATAAATTACCCATGCAGAGCTTATTCATAAAATATTTTGTGTGCGTGCTTCTCAGCCTATTAACATTAATTAAGACCGCTGATGTATATATTAAAAGATTCAGCTATCACTTCGGAACTCTTAGAGCCATCCTCACCGACCAAACGGCAATTACTCGCAATTTCACGAAAGCAGTACCACGGGAATGTAAAATGCAACAATTCCGAATCAAAGACTTTCGCCCACCGTCTAACGGCCCTTTAGAGAGATTGCAAAACGTTGTGACCGAATGCTTAAAATTGTTAATCGGTAGATACAGTGACTGGGACGAATGGAGTAACTTGGCCGCGTTCTCATATAATACCAGTGTCCATAAGGGTACTGGATACACTCGGTATAAATCATTTTTAGCAAAATTAGCAATACCCAAGAACATTGGGAACCAAACATATGGTTGCCTTTCAAACCTGAGTAGGAGCCTACGGTACAAAAAACAGTATGATTGCCCTACCCGTGTGCGCGAGAGTCCCGGTTGACTCCAAGTCAATAAAAACAGAATACTTTAATTAATTTTCCGCTTAGATCGTTGCTACTGCAACATTTTCGCAACCACCATTTACGCAGCAATGCCGTCCAGAAGGAAGGAAGGAAAATCATATCCCTTCTACCTAAAGTCATCTCATCAATCATCACCACAGGAAGGCGCCTCCGGAGACAATCATCACCAAAGATGACTGCCCCGCTCCAACATCGGTCAACTGAGAGCAGTTCCAGGATGCTACTGCCCTTTCGCCCCGTGTAGACCTCTCTTACGAGTTAGAATAATTCCACCCGCGCCTTATTATTAAGAAATGCTACGCATTTCTTCATATAAGGGGGGAGGTGTGACGTCCCACTATTTTTCGCACGTTTCTATTCCAAAATCTATTCATGAATCCCAAAATCGTTCCACAAAACAAAATCTCAAACTCAACTCTTACCCCATCTCCCCAATCGCTGATCACCTTGGTGTTGTACCTTAGCGGTCACCAACACAAGATGATCGATACAAAACTCCACCTCGATGATGTACCTTAGTGGTCCCCATCACGAGATGATCTTTACAAAACTCCACCTCGATGATGTACCTTAGTGGTCCCCATCACGAGATGATCGTTACAAAACTCCGTCCCCTATTCGCCCTATGAGGCACGAATCCTTTCCCCAAAACGAATTCAAACAAGCCCCTCGTTACAAAACCCTCTTAAATCGAGACCACGTCTCAACCCCCTCTTTACGACTCACAGAGTCCAAGCCACTCTAACCCTTTTCCTATAAAATACCCAAAATCCATTCGACAAGTTGAGTATCTCCTTTCGCAGTCATAAGAACCCCAGAAACCTAATTGCGACGCATATTCGGCGTACGTGACAAAAATATGTCTATTAATAACCATACCGTTTGTAAAAACCCCGGAAGTCGTACTACGTCTTATTTTGAAGCTATGTCAAGGTCTCTACCGCGCGTACCCCCGCATCACTCCTGTAAAAATATATAAATACGAGGTCCTGCGAAGCCTCGTCCTCTTTCTTCGCAGAACAATTGACGAAGTGTCATCCAAAGTATTCATCATTACTGCTAAATATTAAAAGTGTTCAATTCAGTGCTACGACAACCATTGTAAGTCATTATAATTACTATTATTAAGGAATATCACCCTCATTATATTTCTACACATAAATAACGCTTATCACTTTTCTATATTATAAATTTTATTCATTACCTTATGTTAATAACATTTATCTCATTCTAAAGCTTGTTGCTATTCATTTATTGTTTTCTATTATCATCTTAATGCTTATTTTGTTCATATTTGTCTTATAACCGCTTATTACACATATTATTTTCTTGTGTTAACGCTATTGCATTTCATATATTATTATCGACCTATTCTCATGTATTTCATGTTCACATGCTTATATTGTTAATAACTGCCATTTACATAAATGTTATCCGTTAATGCTAAGAATATCAAGCATTATCATTAACAAACGTTCCGATAAAACAAATAGACTTATTTGTTTTCAACTACGTCTCTAATTATTGTGTGTGCTCGAGTCATAAACCTTCCCAACGAAACCAAGCTGCCGCAACAGCTGATTCGCGAGAGCATTCCCAGTGTATATAAACACTGCTGCATGAGCCGTGCAATATACAAAAGAACTAAACGAGGTCTCTTTTACACTAATGCAACGGTAAATCCTATCTCGTAAACCAAAACAGATACGGAGTACTATAACGGGTGCTCTTTAAGTGTACATTTACCTTCCCAGGTCGATTAGAGTGAAGGATTTAAGATTCGCGCCTGATCGCCTCCAGAAACACTTAGCGTGACGGATTTAATATTCGCGCCTGAGTCCCTCAAAACCCTCAGCGTGCTGGATTCAAGATTCGCGCCTGAGTTCCTTCCAGACCCTCAGTGTGACGGATTCAAGATTCGCGCCTGAGTCCCTCAAAACCCTCAGTGTGACGGATTCAAGATTCGCGCCTGAGTCCCTCAAAACCCTCAGTGTGACGGATTCAAGATTCGCGCCTGAGTTCCCGCAAAACCCTCAGAGTGAAGGATTTAAGATTCGCGCCTGAGTTCCCGCAAAACCCTCAGTGTGAAGGATTCAAGATTCGCGCCTGAGTTCCCGCAAAACCCTCAGTGTGAAGGATTTAAGATTCGCGCCTGAGATTTCCCTCCTCCATGTCACTGTTCCCCAAAGACCTCACCCGGGACGTGACAGTCGAAAGCTCGGATCACAAGAAAAAAAATTTTTAAAAATTGTCGAAAGCTCGGATCACAAGAAAAAATTTTTTTAAAAATTGTCGAAATCTCGGATCACAAGAAAAAAAAATTTAAAAATTGTCGAAAGCTCGGATCACAAGAAAAAAATTGTCGAAAGCTCGGATCACAAGAAAAAAAAATTTTAAAAATTGTCGAAATCTCGGATCACAAGAAAAAATTTTTTTAAAAATTGTCGAAAGCTCGGATCACAAGAAAAAAAATTGTAAAATATTGTCGAAAGCTCGGATCACAAGAAAAAAAATTGTAAAATATTGTCGAAAGCTCGGATCACAAGAAAAAAAATTGTTAAAAATGGTCGAAAGCTCGGATCACAAGAAAAAATTTTTTTAAAAATTGTCGAAAGCTCGGATCACAAGAAAAAAAATTTTTAAAAATTGTCGAAAGCTCGGATCACAAGAAAAAAAATTGTTAAATATTGTCGAAAGCTCGGATCAAAAGAAAAAAATTTTTAAAAATTGTCGAAAGCTCGGATCACAAGAAAAAAAATTTTAAAAATTGTCGAAAGCTCGGATCACAAGAAAAAAAATTTTTAAAAATTGCCGAAAGCTCGGATCACAAGAAAAAAATTTTTTTAAAATTGTCGAAAGCTCGGATCACAAGAAAAAAAATTTTAAAAATTGTCGAAAGCTCGGATCACAAGAAAAAAAAATTTTAAAAATTGTCGAAATCTCGGATCACAAGAAAAAATTTTTTTAAAAATTGTCGAAAGCTCGGATCACAAGAAAAAAAATTGTTAAATATTGTCGAAAGCTCGGATCACAAGAAAAAAATTGTTAAAAATAGTCGAAAGCTCGGATCACAAGAAAAAAAATTTTTAAAAATTGTCGAAAGCTCGGATCACAAGAAAAAAAATTTTTAAAAATTGCCGAAAGCTCGGATCACAAGAAAAAAAATTGTTAAATATTGTCGAAAGCTCGGATCACAAGAAAAAAAATTGTTAAAAATTGTCGAAAGCTCGGATCACAAGAAAATTTTTTTTTAAAAATTGTCGAAAACTCGGATCGCAAGAAAAAAAATTTTTAAAAATTGTCGAAAGCTCGGATCACAAGAAAAAAAATTTTTAAAAATTGTCGAAAGCTCGGATCACAAGAAAAAAAATTTTTAAAAATTGCCGAAAGCTCGGATCACAAGAAAAAAAATTGTTAAATATTGTCGAAAGCTCGGATCACAAGAAAAAAAATTGTTAAAAATTGTCGAAAGCTCGGATCACAAGAAAATTTTTTTTTAAAAATTGTCGAAAACTCGGATCGCAAGAAAAAAAATTTTTAAAAATTGTCGAAAGCTCGGATCACAAGAAAAAAAATTTTTAAAAATTGTCGAAAGCTCGGATCACAAGAAAAAAATTTTTTAAATTTGTCGAAAGCTCGGATCACAAGAAAAAAAATTTTTTAAAAATTGTCGAAACCTCGGATAAAAAGAAACAAATTTTTTAAAAATTGTCGAAAGCTCGGATCACAAGAAAAAAAATTGTTAAAAAATGTCGAAAGCTCGGATCACAAGAAAAAAATTTTTAAAAATTGTCGAAAGCTCGGATCACAAGAAAAAAAAATTTTAAAAATTGTCGAAAGCTCGGATCACAACAAAAAAAATTTTAAAAAATTGTCGAAAGCTCGGATCACAAGAACAAAATTGTTAAAAATTGTCGAAAGCTCGGATCACAAGAAAAAAAATTTTTAAATATTGTCGAAAGCTCGGATCACAAGAAAAAAATTTTTAAAAATTGTCGAAAGCTCGGATCACAAGAAAAAAAAATTTTAAAAATTGTCGAAAGCTCGGGTCACAAGAAAAAAAATTTTTAAAAATTGTCGAAACCTCGGATCACAAGAAAAAATTTTTTTAAAAATTGTCGAAAGCTCGGATCACAAGAAAAAAAATTTTAAAAATTGTCGAAAGCTCGGATCACAAGAAAAAAAATTGTCGAAAGCTCGGATCAGAAGAAAAAAAAATTTTAAAAATTGTCGAAATCTCGGATCACAAGAAAAAATTTTTTTAAAAATTGTCGAAAGCTCGGATCACAAGAAAAAATTTTTTTAAAAATTGTCGAAAGCTCGGATCACAAGAAAAAAAATTTTAAAAATTGTCGAAAGCTCGGATCACAAGAAAAAAATTGTCGAAAGCTCGGATCACAAGAAAACAAATTTTTAAAAATTGTCGAAATCTCGGATCACAAGAAAAAAATTTTTTAAAAATTGTCGAAAGCTCGAATCACAAGAAAAATTTTTTTTAAAAATTGTCGAAATCTCGGATCACAAGAAAAAATTTTTTTAATAATTGTCGAAAGCTCTGATCACAAGAAAAAAAATTTCAAAAATTGTCGAAAGCTCGGATAACAAGAAAAAATTTTTTTAAAAATTGTCGTAAGCTCGGATCACAAGAAAAAAAAATTTTTAAAAATTGTCGAAAGCTCGGATCACAAGAAAAAAAAATTTTAAATATTGTCGAAAACTCGGATCACGAAGAAAAAATTATTTTAAAAATTGTCGAAAGCTCGGATCACGAGAAAAAAAAATTTTAAAAATTGTCGAAAGCTCGGATCACAAGAAAAAAAAATTTTAAAAATTGTCGAAAGCTCGGATCACAAGAAAAAAAATTTTTAAAAATTGTCGAAAGCTCGGATCGCAAGAAAAAATTTTTTAAAAATTGTCGAAAGCTCGGATCACAAGAAAAAAAATTTTTAAAAATTGTCGAAAGCTCGGATCACAAGAAACAAAATTGTTAAAAATTATCGAAAGCTCGGATCACAAGAAAAAATATTTTTAAAAATTGTCGAAAACTCGGATCACAAGAAAAAAATTTTTTAAAAATTGTCGAAAGCTCGGATCACAAGAAAGAAATTTTTTAAAAATTGTCGAAAGCTCGGATCACAAGAAAATTTTTTTTTAAAAATTGTCGAAAGCTCGGATCACAAGAAAAAAAATTTTTAAAAATTGTCGAGTGCTCGGATCACAAGAAAATTTTTTTTTAAAAATTGTCGAAAGCTCGGATCACAGGAAACAAAATTTTTAAAAATTGTCGAAAGCTCGGATCACAAGAAAAAAAATTTTTAAAAATTGTCGAAAGATCGGATCACAGGAAAAAAAAATTTTAAAAATTGACGAAAGCTCGGATCACAAGAAAAAATTTTTATAAAAATTGTCGAAAGCTCGGATCACAAGAAAAAAAATTTTTAAAAATTGTCGAAAGCTCGGATCACAAGAAAAAATTTTTTTAAAAATTGTCGAAATCTCGGATCACAAGAAAAAAAAATTTAAAAATTGTCGAAAGCTCGGATCACAAGAAAAAAATTGTCGAAAGCTCGGATCACAAGAAAGAAATTTTTTAAAAATTGTCGAAAGCTCGGATCACAAGAAAATTTTTTTTTAAAAATTGTCGAAAGCTCGGATCACAAGAAAAAAAATTTTTAAAAATTGTCGAGTGCTCGGATCACAAGAAAAAAAAAATTTAAAAATTGTCGAAAGCTCGGATCACAAGAAAAAAAATTTTTTAAAAATTGTTTTTCTTGTGATCCGAGCTTTCGACAATTTTTAAATTTTTTTTCTCGTGATCCGAGCTTTCGACAATTTTTAAAATAATTTTTTCTTGTGATCCGAGCTTTCGACAATTTTTAAAAAAAATTTTTCTTGTGATCCGAGATTTCGACAATTTTTAAAAATTTGTTTTCTTGTGATCCGAGCTTTCGACAATTTTTTCCTTGTGATCCGAGCTTTCGACAATTTTTAAAATTTTTTTTCTTGTGATCCGAGCTTTCGACAATTTTTAAAAAAATTTTTTCTTGTGATCCGAGCTTTCGACAATTTTTAAAAAATTGTTTTCTTGTGATCCGAGCTTTCGACAATTTTTAAAAAATTTTTTCTTGCGATCCGAGCTTTCGACAATTTTAAAAAATTTTTTTTCTTGTGATCCCAGCTTTCGACAATATTTAAATTTTTTTTTCTCGTGATCCGAGCTTTCGACAATTTTTAAAAAAATTTTTTCTTGTGATCCGGGCTTTCGACAATATTTAAAAATTTTTTTTCTTGTGATCAGAGCTTCCGACAATTTTTAAAATTTTTTTTTCTTGTGATCCAAGCTTTCGACAATTTAAAAAAAATTTTTTTCTTATGATCCGAGATTTCGAAAATTTTTAAAAATTTTTTTTCTTGTGATCCGAGCTTTCGACAATTTTTAAATAATTTTTTTCTTGTGATCCGAGCTTTCGACAATTTTTAAAAATTTCTTTTCTTGTGATCCGAGCTTTCGACAATTTTTAAAATTTTTTTTATCTTGTGATCCGAGCTTTCGACAATTTTTCAAAATTTTTTTTCTTGTGATCCGAGCTTTCGACAATTTTTAAAAATTTTTTTTCTTGTGATCCGAGCTTTCGACAATTTTTAAAAAAATTTTTTCTTGTGATCCGAGCTTTCGACAATTTTTAAAAAGTTTTTTTCTTGTGATACGAGGTTTCGACAATTTTTAAAATTTTTTTTTCTTGTGATCCGAGCTTTCGACAATTTTTAAAATTTTTTTTCTTGTGATCCGAGCTTCCGACAATTTTTAAAATTTTTTTTTCTTGTGATCCGATCTTTCGACAATTTATAAAATTTTTTTTTCTTGTGATCCGAGCTTTCGACAATTTTTAAAAAAATTTTTTCTTGTGATCCGAGTTTTCGACAATTTTTAAAAATTTGTTTTCTTGTGATCCGAGCTTTCGACAATTTTTAAAAAAATTTTTTCTTGTGATCCGAGCTTTCGACAATTTTTAAAAAATTTTTTTCTTGTGATCCGAGCTTTCGACAATTTTTAAAAAATATTTTTCTTGTGATCCGAGCTTTCGACAATTTTTAAAATTTCTTTTTCTTGTGATCCGAGCTTTCGACAATTTTTAAAAATTTTTTTTCTTGTGATCCGAGCTTTCGACAATTTTTAAAAATTTTTTTTCTTGTGATCCGAGCTTTCGACAATTTTTAAAAAAATTTTTTCTTGTGATCCGAGCTTTCGACAATTTTCAAAAATTTCTTTTCTTGTGATCCGAGCTTTCGACAATTTTTCAAAATTTTTTTTCTTGTGATCCGAGCTTTCGACAATTTTTCAAAATTTTTTTTCTTGTGATCCGAGCTTTCGACAATTTTTAAAAATTTTTTTTCTTGTGATCCGAGCTTTCGACAATATTTAACAATTTTTTTCTTGTGATCCGAGCTTTCGACAATTTTTAAAATTTTTTTTTCTTGTGATCCGAGCTTTCGACAATGTTTAAAAATTTTTTTTCTTGTGATCCGAGCTTTCGACAATTTTTAAAAAAAATTTTTCTTGTGATCCGAGCTTTCGACAATTTTTAAAAAAATTTTTTCTTGTGATCCGAGCTTTCGACAATTTTTAAATTTTTTTTTTCTTGTGATCCGAGCTTTCGACAATTTTTAAAAATATTTTTTCTTGTGATCCGAGCTTTCGACAATTTTTAAAATTTCTTTTTATTGTGATCCGAGCTATCGACAATTTTTAAAATTTTTTTTTCTTGTGATCCGAGCTTTCGACCATTTTTAAAAAAATTTTTTCTTGTGATCCGAGCTTTCGAAAATTTTTAAAAATTTTTTTCTTGTGCTCCGAGCTTTCGAAAATTTTTAAAAATTTCTTTTCTTGTGATCCGATCTTTCGACAATTTTTAAAAATTTTTTTTCTTGTGATCCGAGCTTTCGACAATTTTTAAAAAATTTTTTTCTTGTGATCAGAGCTTCCGACAATTTTTAAATTTTTTTTTTGTGATCCGAGCTTTCGACAATTTTTAAAAAATTTTTTTCTTATGATCCGAGCTTTCGACAATTTTTAAAAATTTTTTTTCTAATGATCCGAGCTTTCGACAATTTTTAAAAAATTTTTTTCTTGTGATCCGAGGTTTCGACAATTTTTAAAAATTTCTTTTCTTGTGATCCGAGCTTTCGACAATTTTTAAAAATTTTTTTCATGTGATCCGAGCTTTCGACAATTTTTAAAAAATTTTTTTCTTGTGATCCGAGCTTTCGACAATTTTTAAAAATTTTTTTTCTTGTGATCCGAGCTTTCGACAATTTTTAAAAAATTTTTTTCTTGTGATCCGAGCTTTCGACAATTTTTAAAATTTTTTTTTCTTGTGATCCGAGCTTTCGACAAATTTTAAACAAATTTTTTCTTGTGATCCGAGCTTTCGACAATTTTTAAAAAGTTTTTTTCTTGTGATACGAGGTTTCGACAATTTTTAAAATTTTTTTTTCTTATGATCCGAGCTTTCGACAATTTTTAAAAAATTTTTTTCTTGTGATACGAGTTTTCTACAATTTTTAAAAAAAATTTTCTTGTGATCCGAGCTTTCGACAATTTTTAAAATTTTTTTTTCTTGTAATCCGAGCTTTCGACAATTTTTAAAAATTTTTTTTCTTGTGATGCGAGCTTTCGACAATTTTTAAAATTTTTTTTTTGTGATCAGAGCTTCCGACAATTATTAAAATTTTTTTTTCTTGTTATCCGAGCTTTCGACATTTTTTAAAATTTTTTTTTCTCGTGATCCGTGCTTTCGACAATTTTTAAAAATTTTTTTTCTTGTGATACGAGTTTTCTACAATTTTTAAAAAAATTTTTTCTTGTGATCCGAGCCTTCGACAATTTTTAAATTTTTTTTTCTTGTGATCCGAGCTTTCGACAATTTTTAAAAATTTTTTTTCTTGTGATCCGAGCTTTCGACAATTTTTAAAATTTTTTTTCTTGTGATCCGAGCGTTCGACAATTTTTAAAAATTTCTTTTCTTGTGATACGAGTTTTGTACAATTTTTAAAAAATTTTTTTCTTGTGATCCGAGCTTTCGACAATTTTTAGAAATTTTTTTCTTGTGATCCGAGCTTTCGACAATTTTTAAAAAGTTTTTTTCTTGTGATCCGAGTTTTCTACAATTTTTAAAAAATTTTTATCTTGGGATCCGAGCTTTCGACAATTTTTAAAATTTTTTTTTCTTGTGATCCGAGCTTTCGAGAATTTTTAAAAATTTTTTTTCTTGTGATCCGAGCTTTCGACAATTTTTAAAATTTTTTTTTCTTGTGATCAGAGCTTCCGACAATTTTTAAAATTTTTTTTTCTTGTGATCCGAGGTTTCGACAATTTTTAAAAATTTCTTTTCTTGTGATCCGAGCTTTCGACAATTTTTAAAATTTTTTTTCTTGTGATCCGAGCTTCCGACAATTTTTAAAAAATTTTTTTCTTGTGATCCGAGCTTTCGACAATTTTTAAAAATTTTTTTTCTTGTGATCCGAGCTTTCGACAATTTTTAAAATTTTTTTTTTCTTGTGATCCGAGCTTTGGACAATTTTTAAAAAAATTTTTTCTTGTGATCAGAGCTTCCGACAATTTTTAAATTTTTTTTTGTGATCCGAGCTTTCGACAATTTTTACAAAAATTTTTTCTTATGATCCGAGCTTTCGACAATTTTTAAAAATTTTTTTTCTTGTGATCCGAGCTTTCGACAATTTTTAAAAATTTTTTTTTTGTGATCCGAGCTTTCGACAATTTTTAAAAAAATTTTTCTTGTGATCCGAGATTTCGACAATTTTTAAAAATTTGTTTTCTTGTGATCCGAGCTTTCGACAATTTTTTTCTTGTGATCCGAGCTTTCGACAATTTTTAAAATTTTTTTTCTTGTGATCCGAGCTTTCGACAATTTTTAAAATTTCTTTTTCTTGTGATCCGAGCTTTCGACAATTTTTAAAAATTTTTTTTCTTGTGATCCGAGCTTTCGACAATTTTTAAAAATTTTTTTTCTTGTGATCCGAGCTTTCGACAATTTTTAAAATTTTTTTTTCTTGTGATCCGAGCTTTCGACAATTTTTAAAAAAATTTTTTCTTGTGATCCGAGCTTTCGAAAGTTTTTAAAAAATTTTTTTCTTGTGCTCCGAGCTTTCGAAAATTTTTAAAAATTTCTTTTCTTGTGATCCGAGCTTTCGACAATTTTTAAAAATTTTTTATTGTGATCCGAGCTTTCGACAATTTTTAAAAAATTTTTTTCTTGTGATCAGAGCTTCCGACAATTTTTAAATTTTTTTTTTGTGATCCGAGCTTTCGACAATTTTTAAAAATTTTTTTTCTTATGATCCGAGCATTCGACAATTTTTAAAAATTTTTTTTCTTGTGATCCGAGCTTTCGACAATTTTTAAAAAATTTTTTTCTTGTGATCCGAGGTTTCGACAATTTTTAAAAATTTCTTTTCTTGTGATCCGAGCTTTCGACAATTTTTAAAAATTTTTTTCTTGTGATCCGAACTTTCGACAATTTTTAAAAATTTTTTTTCTTGTGATCCGAGCTTTCGACAATTTTTAAAAATTTTTTTTCGTGTGATCCGAGCTTTCGACAATTTTTAAAATTTTTTTTTCTTGTGATCCGAGTTTTCGACAATTTTTAAAATTTTTTTTTCTTGTGATCCGAGCTTTCGACAATTTTTAAAAAAATTTTTTCTTGTGATCCGAGCTTTCGACAATTTTTAAAAAGTTTTTTTCTTGTGATACGAGGTTTCGACAATTTTTAAATTTTTTTTTCTTGTGATCCGAGCTTTCGCCAATTTTTAAAAATTTTTTTCTTGTGATCCGAGCTTTCGACAATTTTTAAAATTTTTTTTTCTTGTGATCCGAGCTTTCGACAATTTATAAAATTTTTTTTTCTGGTGATCCGAGCTTTCGACAATTTTTAAAAAATTTTTTTCTTGTGATCCGAGTTTTCGACAATTTTTAAAAATTTTTTTTCTTGTGATCCGAGCTTTCGACAATTTTTAAAAAAATTTTTTCTTGTGATCCGAGCTTTCGACAATTTTTAAAAAAATTTTTTCTTGTGATCCGAGCTTTCGACAATTTTTAAAAAAAATTTTTCTTGTGATCCGAGCTTTCGACAATTTTTAAAATTTCTTTTTCTTGTGATCCGAGCTTTCGACAATTTTTAAAATTTTTTTTTCTTGTGATCCGAGCTTTCGACAATTTTTAAAAAATTTTTTTCTTGTGATACGAGTTTTCGACAATTTTTAAAAAATTTTTTTCTTGTGATCCGAGCTTTTGACAATTTTTAAAATTTTTTTTTCTTGTGATACGAGCTTTCTACAATTTTTAAAAAATTTTTTTCTTGTGATCCGAGCTTTCGAGAATTTTTAAAATTTTTTTATCTTGTGATCCGAGCTTTCGACAATTTTTAAAAAATTTTTTTCTTGTGATCCGATCTTTCGACAATTTTTAAAAAAATTTTTTCTTATGATCCGAGCTTTCGACAATTATTAAAATTTTTTTTTCTTGTGATACGAGGTTTCGACAATTTTTAAAATTTTTTTTTCTTGTGATACAAGCTTTCGACAATTTTTAAAAATTTTTTTCTTGTGATCCGAGCTTCCGACAATTTTTAAATTTTTTTTCTTGTGATCCGAGCTTTCGACAATTTATAAAATTTTTTTTTCTTGTGATACGAGGTTTCGACTATTTTTAAATTTTTTTTCTCTTGTGATCCGAGCTTTCGCCAATTTTTAAAAATTTTTTTCTTGTGATCCGAGCTTTCGACAATTTTAAAAATTTTTTTTCTTGTGATCCGTGCTTTCGACAATTTATAAAATTTTTTTTTCTTGTGATCCGAGCTTTCGACAATTTTTAAAAAATTTTTTTCTTGTGATCCGAGTTTTCGACAATTTTTAAAAATTTTTTTTCTTGTGATCCGAGCTTTCGACAATTTTTAAAAAAATTTTTTCTTGTGATCCGAGCTTTCGACAATTTTTAAAAAATTTTTTTCTTGTGATCCGAGCTTTCGACAATTTTTAAAAAAAATTTTTCTTGTGATCCGAGCTTTCGACAATTTTTATAATTTCTTTTTCTTGTGATCCGAGCTTTCGACAATTTTTATAATTTCTTTTTCTTGTGATCCGAGCTTTCGACAATTTTTAAAAAAATTTTTCTTGTGATCCTAGCTTTCGACAATTTTTAAAAAATTTTTTTCTTGTGATCCGAGCTTTCGACAATTTTTAAAAAATTTTTTTCTTGTGATCCGAGTTTTCGACAATTTTTAAAAATTTTTTTTCTTGTGATACGAGCTTTCTACAATTTTTAAAAAATTTTTTTCTTGTGATCCGAGCTTTCAAGAATTTTTAAATTTTTTTTATCTTGTGATCCGAGCTTTCGACAATTTTTAAACAATTTTTTTCTTGTGATCCGAGCTTTCGACAATTTTTAAAAAATTTTTTTCTTGTGATCCGAGCTTTCGACAATTTTTAAAAATTTTTTTTCTTGTGATACGAGGTTTCGACAATTTTTAAAATTTTTCTTTCTTGTGATACGAGCTTTCGACAATTTTTAAAAATTTTTTTCTTGTTATCCGAGCTTCCGACAATTTTTAAATTTTTTTTCTTGTGATCCGAGCTTTCGACAATTTATAAAATTTTTTTTTCTTGTGATCCGAGCTTTCGACAATTTTTAAAAAATTTTTTTCTTGTGATCCGAGTTTTCGACAATTTTTAAAAATTTTTTTTCTTGTGATCCGAGCTTTCGACAATTTTTAAAAAAATTTTTTCTTGTGATCCGAGCTTTCGACAATTTTTAAAAAATTTTTTTCTTGTGATCCGAGCTTTCGACAATTTTTAAAAAAAATTTTTCTTGTGATTCGAGCTTTCGACAATTTTTAAAATTTCTTTTTCTTGTGATCCGAGCTTTCGATAATTTTTAAAAATTTCTTTTCTTGTGATCCGAGCTTTCGACAAATTTTAAAAATTTTTTTTCTTGTGATCCGAGATTTCGACAATTTTTAAAAAATTTTTTTCTTGTGATCAGAGCTTCCGACAATTTTTAAATTTTTTTTTTGTGATCCGAGCTTTCGACAATTTTTAAAATTTTTTTTTCTTATGATCCGAGCATTCGACAATTTTTAAAAATTTTTTTTCTTGTGATCCGAGCTTTCGACAATTTTTAAAAAATTTTTTTCTTGTGATCCGAGGTTTCGACAATTTTTAAAAATTTCTTTTCTTGTGATCCGAGCTTTCGACAATTTTTAAAAATTTTTTTCTTGTGATCCGAGCTTTCGACAATTTTTAAAAATTTTTTTCCTTGTGATCCGAGCTTTCGACAATTTTTAAAATTTTTTTTTCGTGTGATCCGAGCTTTCGACAATTTTTAAAAATTTTTTTTCTTGTGATCCGAGTTTTCGACAATTTTTAAAATTTTTTTTTCTTGTGATTCGAGCTTTCGACAATTTTTAAAAAATTTTTTTCTTGTGATCCGAGCTTTCGACAATTTTTAAAAAGTTTTTTTCTTGTCATACGAGGTTTCGACAATTTTTAAATTTTTTTTTTCTTGTGATCCGAGCTTTCGCCAATTTTTAAAAATTTTTTTCTTGTGATCCGAGCTTTCGACAATTTTTAAAATTTTTTTTTCTTGTGATCCGAGCTTTCGACAATTTATAAAATTTTTTTTTCTTGTGATCCGAGCTTTCGACAATTTTTAAAAAATTTTTTTCTTGTGATCCGAGTTTTCGACAATTTTTAAAAATTTTTTTTCTTCTGATCCGAGCTTTCGACAATTTTTAAAAAAATTTTTTCTTGTGATCCGAGCTTTCGACAATTTTTAAAAAATTTTTTTCTTGTGATCCGAGCTTTCGACAATTTTTAAAAAAAATTTTTCTTGTGATCCGAGCTTTCGACAATTTTTAAAATTTCTTTTTCTTGTGATCCGAGCTTTCGACAATTTTTAAAAAAATTTTTTCTTGTGATCCGAGCTTTCGACAATTTTTAAAAAATTTTTTTCTTGTGATCCGAGCTTTCGACAATTTTTAAAAAATTTTTTTCTTGTGATCCGAGCTTTCGACAATTTTTAAAATTTTTTTTTCTTGTGATACGAGGTTTCGACAATTTTTAAAATTTTTTTTCTTGTGATACGAGCTTTCGACAATTTTTAAAAATTTTTTTCTTGTGATCCGAGCTTCCGACAATTTTTAAATTTTTTTTCTTGTGATCCGAGCTTTCGACAATTTATAAATTTTTTTTTTCTTGTGATCCGAGCTTTCGACAATTTTTAAAAAATTTTTTTCTTGTGATCCGAGTTTTCGACAATTTTTAAAAATTTTTTTTCTTGTGATCCGAGCTTTCGACAATTTTTAAAAAAAATTTTTCTTGTGATCCGAGCTTTCGACAATTTTTAAAAAATTTTTTTCTTGTGATCCGAGCTTTCGACAATTTTTAAAAAAAAATTTTCTTGTGATCAGAGCTTCCGACAATTATTAAAATTTTTTTTTCTTGTTATCCGAGCTTTCGACAATTTTTAAAATTTTTTTTTTCTTATGATCCGAGCTTTCGAAAATTTTTAAAAAAATTTTTTCTTGTGATCCGAGCTTTCGACAATTTTTAAAAAATTTTTCTCTTGTGATCCGAGCGTTCGACAATTTTTAAAAATTTCTTTTCTTGTGATCCGAGATTTCGACAGTTTTAAAAAAATTTCTTCTTGTGATCCGAGCTTTCGACAATTTTTAAAATTTTTTTTTCTTGTGATCCGAGCTTTCGACAATTTTTAAAAAAATTTCTTCTTGTGATCCGAGCTTTCGACAATTTTTAAAAAATTTTCTTCTTGTGATCCGAGCTTTCGACAATTTTTAAATTTTTTTTTCTTGTGATCCGAGCTTTCGACAATTTTTAAAATTTTTTTTTCTTGTGATCCGAGCTTTCGACAATTTTTAAAATTTTTTTTTCTTGTGATCCGAGATTTCGACAATTTTTAAAATTTTTTTTCTTGTGATCCGAGCGTTCGACAATTTTTAAAAATTTCTTTTCTTGTGATCCGAGATTTCGACAATTTTTAAAAAATTTTCTTCTTGTGATCCGAGCTTTCGACAATTTTTAAAAATTTTTTTTTCTTGTGATCCGAGCTTTCGACAATTTTTCAAAATTTTTTTTCTTGTGTTCCGAGCTTTCGACTATTTTCAAAAATTTTTTTTCTTGTGATCCGAGCTTTCGACAATTTTTAAAAATTTTTTTTCTTATGATCCGAGCTTTCGACAATTTTTAAAAAATTTTTTTCTTGTGATCCGAGCTTTCGACAATTTTTAAAAAATTTTTCTCTTGTGATCCGAGCGTTCGACAATTTTTAAAATTTTATTTTCTTGTGATCCGAGATTTCGACAGTTTTTAAAAAATTTTCTTCTTGTGATCCGAGGTTTCGACAATTTTTAAAATTTTTTCTTCTTGTGATCCGAGCTTTCGACAATTTTTAAAAAATTTTTTTCTTGTGATCCGAGCTTTCGACAATTTTTAAAAAATTTTTTTCTTGTGATCCGAGCTTTCGACAATTTTTAAAAAAATTTTCTCTTGTGATGCGAGCGTTCGACAATTTTTAAAAATTTCTTTTCTTGTGATCCGAGATTTCGACAGTTTTTAAAAAATTTTCTTCTTGTGATCCGAGGTTTCGACAATTTTAAAAATTTTTTTTTCTTGTGTTCCGAGCTTTCGACAATTTTTAAAATTTTTTTGTCTTGTGATCCGAGCTTTCGACAATTTTTAAAAAAATTTTTTCTTGTGATCCGAGCTTTCGACACTTTTTAAAAAATTTTTTTCTTGTGTTCCGAGCTTTCGACAATTTTTAAAATTTTTTTTTCTTGTGATCCGTGCTTTCGAAAATTTTTAAAAAAAATTTTTCTTGTGATCCGAGCTTTCGACAATTTTTAAAAAAATTTTTCTTGTGATCCGAGCTTTCGACAATTTTTAAAAAATTTTTTTCTTGTGATCCGAGCTTTCGACAATTTTTAAAAATTTTTTTTCTTGTGATCCGAGCTTTCGACAATTTTTAAAAATTTTTTTTTGTGATCAGAGCTTCCGACAATTATTAAAATTTTTTATCTTGTTATCCGAGCTTTCGACAATTTTTAAAAATTTTTTTTCTTATGATCCGAGCTTTCGACAATTTTTAAAAACTTTTTTCTTGTGATCCGAGCTTTCGACAATTTTTAAAAAATTTTTCTCTTGTGATCCGGGCGTTCGACAATTTTTAAAAATTTCTTTTCTTGTGATCCGAGATTTCGACAGTTTTTAAAAAATTTTCTTCTTGTGATCCGAGCTTTAGACAATTTTTAAAATTTTTTTTTCTTGTGACCCGAGCTTTCGACAATTTTTAAAAATTTTTTTTTCTTGTGATACGAGTTTTCTACAATTTTTAAAAAAAATTTTTCTTGTGATCCGAGATTTCGACAATTTTTAAATTTTTTTTTTCTTGTGATCCGAGCTTTCGACAATTTTTAAAAATTTTTTTTCTTGTGATCCGAGCTTTCGACAATTTTTAAAATTTTTTTTCTTGTGATCAGAGCTTCCGACAATTTTTAAATTTTTTTTTCTTGTGATCCGAGCTTTCGACAATTTTTAAAAATTTTTTTTCTTATGATCCGAGCTTTCGACAATTTTTAAAAATTTTTTTTTGTGATCAGAGCTTCCGACAATTATTAAAATTTTTTATCTTGTTATCCGAGCTTTCGACAATTTTTAAAAATTTTTTTTCTTATGATCCGAGCTTTCGACAATTTTTAAAAACTTTTTTCTTGTGATCCGAGCTTTCGACAATTTTTAAAAAGTTTTTCTCTTGTGATCCGGGCGTTCGACAATTTTTAAAAATTTCTTTTCTTGTGATCCGAGATTTCGACAGTTTTTAAAAAATTTTCTTGTGATCCGAGCTTTCGACAATTTTTAAAAAATTTTTTTCTTGTGATCCGAGGTTTCGACAATTTTTAAAAATTTTTTTTCTTGTGATCCGAGCTTTCGACAATTTTTAAAATTTTTTTTTCTTGTGATCCGAGCTTTCGACAATTTTTAAAAAAATTTGTTCTTGTGATCCGAGCTTTCGACAATTTTTAAAAATTTTTTTTCTTGTGATCCGAGCTTTCGACAATTTTTAAAAATTTGTTTTCTTGTGATCCGAGCTTTCGACAATTTTTAAAATTTTTTTCTCTTATGATCCGAGCTTTCGACAACTTTTAAAAAATTTTTTTCTTGTGATCCGAGCTTTCGACAATTTTTAAAAATTATTTTTCATGTGATCCGAGCTTTCGACAATTTTTAAAAATTTGTTTTCTTGTGATTCGAGCATTCGACAATTTTTAAAATTTTTTTCTCTTATGATCCGAGCTTTCGACAACTTTTAAAAAATTTTTTTCTTGTGATCCGAGCTTTCGACAATTTTTAAAAATTATTTTTCATGTGATCCGAGCTTTCGACAATTTTTAAAATTTTTTTTTCTTGTGATCCGAGCTTTCGACAATTTTTAACAATTTTTTTCTTGTGATCCGAGCTTTCGACAATTTTTAAAAAAATTTTTCTTGTGATCCGAGCTTTCGACAATTTTTAAAAAATTTTTTTCTTGTGATCCGAGCTTTCGACAATTTTTAAAAAAAATTTTTCTTGTGATCCGAGCTTTCGACAATTTTTAAAATTTCTTTTTCTTGTGATCCGAGCTTTCGACAATTTTTAAAATTTTTTTTTCTTGTGATCCGAGCTTTCGACAATTTTTAAAAAAATTTTTTCTTGTGATACGAGTTTTCGACAATTTTTAAAAAATTTTTTTCTTGTGATCCGAGTTTTCGACAATTTTTAAAAATTTTTTTTCTTGTGATCCGAGCTTTCGACAATTTTTAAAAAAATTTTTTCTTGTGATCCGAGCTTTCGACAATTTTTAAAAAATTTTTTTTCTTGTGATCCGAGCTTTCGACAATTTTTAAAAAATTTTTTTCTTGTGATCCGAGGTTTCGACAATTTTTAAAAATTTCTTTTCTTGTGATCCGAGCTTTCGACAATTTTTAAAAATTTTTTTCTTGTGATCCGAGCTTTCGACAATTTTTAAAAATTTTATTTCTTGTGATCCGAGCTTTCTACAATTTTTAAAAATTTTTTTTCGTGTGATCCGAGCTTTCGACAATTTTTAAAAATTTTTTTTCTTGTGATCCGAGTTTTCGACAATTTTTAAAATTTTTTTTTCTTGTGATCCGAGCTTTCGACAATTTTTAAAAAAAATTTTTCTTGTGATCCGAGCTTTCGACAATTTTTAAACAATTTTTTTTTGTGATCCGAGCTTTCGACAATTTTTAAAAATTTTTTTCTTGTGATCCGAGCTTCCGACAATTTTTAAATTTTTTTTCTTGTGATCCGAGCTTTCGACAATTTTTAAAATTTTTTTCTCTTATGATCCGAGCTTTCGACAACTTTTAAAAAATTTTTTTCTTGTGATCCGAGCTTTCGACAATTTTTAAAAATTATTTTTCATGTGATCCGAGCTTTCGACAATTTTTAAAAATTTGTTTTCTTGTGATTCGAGCATTCGACAATTTTTAAAATTTTTTTCTCTTATGATCCGAGCTTTCGACAACTTTTAAAAAATTTTGTTCTTGTGATCCGAGCTTTCGACAATTTTTAAAAATTATTTTTCATGTGATCCGAGCTTTCGACAATTTTTAAAATTTTTTTTTCTTGTGATCCGAGCTTTCGACAATTTTTAACAATTTTTTTCTTGTGATCCGAGCTTTCGACAATTTTTAAAAAAATTTTTCTTGTGATCCGAGCTTTCGACAATTTTTAAAAAATTTTTTTCTTGTGATCCGAGCTTTCGACAATTTTTAAAAAATTTTTCTCTTGTGATCCGAGCGTTCGACAATTTTTAAAATTTTATTTTCTTGTGATCCGAGATTTCGACAGTTTTTAAAAAATTTTCTTCTTGTGATCCGAGGTTTCGACAATTTTTAAAATTTTTTTTTCTTGTGATCCGAGCTTTCGACAATTTTTAAAAAATTTTTTTCTTGTGATCCGAGCTTTCGACAATTTTTAAAAATTTTTTTTCTTGTGATCCGAGCTTTCGACAATTTTTAAAAATTTTTTTTCTTGTGATCCGAGCTTTCGACAATTTTTAAAAAAATTTGTTCTTGTGATCCGAGCTTTCGACAATTTTTAAAAATTTTTTTTCTTGTGATCCGAGCTTTCGACAATTTTTAAAAATTTGTTTTCTTGTGATCCGAGCTTTCGACAATTTTTAAAATTTTTTTCTCTTATGATCCGAGCTTTCGACAACTTTTAAAAAATTTTTTTCTTGTGATCCGAGCTTTCGACAATTTTTAAAAATTATTTTTCATGTGATCCGAGCTTTCGACAATTTTTAAAAATTTGTTTTCTTGTGATTCGAGCATTCGACAATTTTTAAAATTTTTTTCTCTTATGATCCGAGCTTTCGACAACTTTTAAAAAATTTTTTTCTTGTGATCCGAGCTTTCGACAATTTTTAAAAATTATTTTTCATGTGATCCGAGCTTTCGACAATTTTTAAAATTTTTTTTTCTTGTGATCCGAGCTTTCGACAATTTTTAACAATTTTTTTCTTGTGATCCGAGCTTTCGACAATTTTTAAAAAAATTTTTCTTGTGATCCGAGCTTTCGACAATTTTTAAAAAATTTTTTTCTTGTGATCCGAGCTTTCGACAATTTTTAAAAAAAATTTTTCTTGTGATCCGAGCTTTCGACAATTTTTAAAATTTCTTTTTCTTGTGATCCGAGCTTTCGACAATTTTTAAAATTTTTTTTTCTTGTGATCCGAGCTTTCGACAATTTTTAAAAAAATTTTTTCTTGTGATACGAGTTTTCGACAATTTTTAAAAAATTTTTTTCTTGTGATCCGAGTTTTCGACAATTTTTAAAAATTTTTTTTCTTGTGATCCGAGCTTTCGACAATTTTTAAAAAAATTTTTTCTTGTGATCCGAGCTTTCGACAATTTTTAAAAAATTTTTTTTCTTGTGATCCGAGCTTTCGACAATTTTTAAAAAATTTTTTTCTTGTGATCCGAGGTTTCGACAATTTTTAAAAATTTCTTTTCTTGTGATCCGAGCTTTCGACAATTTTTAAAAATTTTTTTCTTGTGATCCGAGCTTTCGACAATTTTTAAAAATTTTATTTCTTGTGATCCGAGCTTTCTACAATTTTTAAAAATTTTTTTTCGTGTGATCCGAGCTTTCGACAATTTTTAAAAATTTTTTTTCTTGTGATCCGAGTTTTCGACAATTTTTAAAATTTTTTTTTCTTGTGATCCGAGCTTTCGACAATTTTTAAAAAAAATTTTTCTTGTGATCCGAGCTTTCGACAATTTTTAAACAATTTTTTTTTGTGATCCGAGCTTTCGACAATTTTTAAAAATTTTTTTCTTGTGATCCGAGCTTCCGACAATTTTTAAATTTTTTTTCTTGTGATCCGAGCTTTCGACAATTTTTAAAATTTTTTTCTCTTATGATCCGAGCTTTCGACAACTTTTAAAAAATTTTTTTCTTGTGATCCGAGCTTTCGACAATTTTTAAAAATTATTTTTCATGTGATCCGAGCTTTCGACAATTTTTAAAAATTTGTTTTCTTGTGATTCGAGCATTCGACAATTTTTAAAATTTTTTTCTCTTATGATCCGAGCTTTCGACAACTTTTAAAAAATTTTGTTCTTGTGATCCGAGCTTTCGACAATTTTTAAAAATTATTTTTCATGTGATCCGAGCTTTCGACAATTTTTAAAATTTTTTTTTCTTGTGATCCGAGCTTTCGACAATTTTTAACAATTTTTTTCTTGTGATCCGAGCTTTCGACAATTTTTAAAAAAATTTTTCTTGTGATCCGAGCTTTCGACAATTTTTAAAAAATTTTTTTCTTGTGATCCGAGCTTTCGACAATTTTTAAAAAATTTTTCTCTTGTGATCCGAGCGTTCGACAATTTTTAAAATTTTATTTTCTTGTGATCCGAGATTTCGACAGTTTTTAAAAAATTTTCTTCTTGTGATCCGAGGTTTCGACAATTTTTAAAATTTTTTTTTCTTGTGATCCGAGCTTTCGACAATTTTTAAAAAATTTTTTTCTTGTGATCCGAGCTTTCGACAATTTTTAAAAAATTTTTTTCTTGTGATCCGAGCTTTCGACAATTTTTAAAAAAATTTTCTCTTGTGATGCGAGCGTTCGACAATTTTTAAAAATTTCTTTTCTTGTGATCCGAGATTTCGACAGTTTTTAAAAAATTTTCTTCTTGTGATCCGAGGTTTCGACAATTTTAAAAATTTTTTTTTCTTGTGTTCCGAGCTTTCGACAATTTTTAAAATTCTTTTGTCTTGTGATCCGAGCTTTCGACAATTTTTAAAAAAATTTTTTCTTGTGATCCGAGCTTTCGACACTTTTTAAAAAATTTTTTTCTTGTGTTCCGAGCTTTCGACAATTTTTAAAAATTTTTTTTCTTGTGATCCGAGCTTTCGAAAATTTTTAAAAAAAATTTTTCTTGTGATCCGAGCTTTCGACAATTTTTAAAAAAATTTTTCTTGTGATCCGAGCTTTCGACAATTTTTAAAAAATTTTTTTCTTGTGATCCGAGCTTTCGACAATTTTTAAAAATTTTTTTTCTTGTGATCCGAGCTTTCGACAATTTTTAAAAATTTTTTTTTGTGATCAGAGCTTCCGACAATTATTAAAATTTTTTATCTTGTTATCCGAGCTTTCGACAATTTTTAAAAATTTTTTTTCTTATGATCCGAGCTTTCGACAATTTTTAAAAACTTTTTTCTTGTGATCCGAGCTTTCGACAATTTTTAAAAAATTTTTCTCTTGTGATCCGGGCGTTCGACAATTTTTAAAAATTTCTTTTCTTGTGATCCGAGATTTCGACAGTTTTTAAAAAATTTTCTTCTTGTGATCCGAGCTTTAGACAATTTTTAAAATTTTTTTTTCTTGTGACCCGAGCTTTCGACAATTTTTAAAAATTTTTTTTTCTTGTGATACGAGTTTTCTACAATTTTTAAAAAAAATTTTTCTTGTGATCCGAGATTTCGACAATTTTTAAATTTTTTTTTTCTTGTGATCCGAGCTTTCGACAATTTTTAAAAATTTTTTTTCTTGTGATCCGAGCTTTCGACAATTTTTAAATTTTTTTTTCTTGTGATCAGAGCTTCCGACAATTTTAAAATTTTTTTTTCTTGTGATCCGAGCTTTCGACAATTTTTAAAAATTTTTTTTCTTATGATCCGAGCTTTCGACAATTTTTAAAAATTTTTTTTTGTGATCAGAGCTTCCGACAATTATTAAAATTTTTTATCTTGTTATCCGAGCTTTCGACAATTTTTAAAAATTTTTTTTCTTATGATCCGAGCTTTCGACAATTTTTAAAAACTTTTTTCTTGTGATCCGAGCTTTCGACAATTTTTAAAAAGTTTTTCTCTTGTGATCCGGGCGTTCGACAATTTTTAAAAATTTCTTTTCTTGTGATCCGAGATTTCGACAGTTTTTAAAAAATTTTCTTGTGATCCGAGCTTTCGACAATTTTTAAAAAATTTTTTTCTTGTGATCCGAGGTTTCGACAATTTTTAAAAATTTTTTTTCTTGTGATCCGAGCTTTCGACAATTTTTAAAAATTTTTTTTCTTGTGATCCGAGCTTTCGACAATTTTTAAAAAAATTTGTTCTTGTGATCCGAGCTTTCGACAATTTTTAAAAATTTTTTTTCTTGTGATCCGAGCTTTCGACAATTTTTAAAAATTTGTTTTCTTGTGATCCGAGCTTTCGACAATTTTTAAAATTTTTTTCTCTTATGATCCGAGCTTTCGACAACTTTTAAAAAATTTTTTTCTTGTGATCCGAGCTTTCGACAATTTTTAAAAATTATTTTTCATGTGATCCGAGCTTTCGACAATTTTTAAAAATTTGTTTTCTTGTGATTCGAGCATTCGACAATTTTTAAAATTTTTTTCTCTTATGATCCGAGCTTTCGACAACTTTTAAAAAATTTTTTTCTTGTGATCCGAGCTTTCGACAATTTTTAAAAATTATTTTTCATGTGATCCGAGCTTTCGACAATTTTTAAAATTTTTTTTTCTTGTGATCCGAGCTTTCGACAATTTTTAACAATTTTTTTCTTGTGATCCGAGCTTTCGACAATTTTTAAAAAAATTTTTCTTGTGATCCGAGCTTTCGACAATTTTTAAAAAATTTTTTTCTTGTGATCCGAGCTTTCGACAATTTTTAAAAAAAATTTTTCTTGTGATCCGAGCTTTCGACAATTTTTAAAATTTCTTTTTCTTGTGATCCGAGCTTTCGACAATTTTTAAAATTTTTTTTTCTTGTGATCCGAGCTTTCGACAATTTTTAAAAAAATTTTTTCTTGTGATACGAGTTTTCGACAATTTTTAAAAAATTTTTTTCTTGTGATCCGAGTTTTCGACAATTTTTAAAAATTTTTTTTCTTGTGATCCGAGCTTTCGACAATTTTTAAAAAAATTTTTTCTTGTGATCCGAGCTTTCGACAATTTTTAAAAAATTTTTTTTCTTGTGATCCGAGCTTTCGACAATTTTTAAAAAATTTTTTTCTTGTGATCCGAGGTTTCGACAATTTTTAAAAATTTCTTTTCTTGTGATCCGAGCTTTCGACAATTTTTAAAAATTTTTTTCTTGTGATCCGAGCTTTCGACAATTTTTAAAAATTTTATTTCTTGTGATCCGAGCTTTCTACAATTTTTAAAAATTTTTTTTCGTGTGATCCGAGCTTTCGACAATTTTTAAAAAATTTTTTTCTTGTGATCCGAGTTTTCGACAATTTTTAAAATTTTTTTTTCTTGTGATCCGAGCTTTCGACAATTTTTAAAAAAAATTTTTCTTGTGATCCGAGCTTTCGACAATTTTTAAACAATTTTTTTTTGTGATCCGAGCTTTCGACAATTTTTAAAAATTTTTTTCTTGTGATCCGAGCTTCCGACAATTTTTAAATTTTTTTTCTTGTGATCCGAGCTTTCGACAATTTATAAAATTTTTTTTTCTTGTGATCCGAGCTTTCGACAATTTTTAAAAAATTTTTTTCTTGTGATCCGAGTTTTCGACAATTTTTAAAAATTTTTTTTCTTGTGATCCGAGCTTTCGACAATTTTTAAAAAAATTTTTTCTTGTGATCCGAGCTTTCGACAATTTTTAAAAAATTTTTTTCTTGTGATCCGAGCTTTCGACAATTTTTAAAAAAAATTTTTCTTGTGATCCGAGCTTTCGACAATTTTTAAAATTTCTTTTTCTTGTGATCCGAGCTTTCGAAAATTTTTAAAAATTTATTTTCTTGTGATCCGAGCTTTCGACAATTTTTAAAAATTTTTTTTCTTGTGATCCGAGCTTTCGACAATTTTTAAAAAATTTTTTTCTTGTGATCAGAGCTTCCGACAATTTTTAAATTTTTTTTTTGTGATCCGAGCTTTCGACAATTTTTAAAAATTTTTTTTCTTATGATCCGAGCATTCGACAATTTTTAAAAATTTTTTTTCTTGTGATCCGAACTTTCGACAATTTTTAAAAAATTTTTTTCTTGTGATCCGAGGTTTCGACAATTTTTAAAAATTTCTTTTCTTGTGATCCGAGATTTCGACAATTTTTAAAAATTTTTTTCTTGTGATCCGAGCATTCGACAATTTTTAAAAATTTTATTTCTTGTGATCCGAGCTTTCTACAATTTTTAAAAATTTTTTTTCGTGTGATCCGAGCTTTCGACAATATTTAAAAATTTTTTTTCTTGTGATCCGAGTTTTCGACAATTTTTAAAATTTTTTTTTCTTCTGATCCGAGCTTTCGACAATTTTTAAAAAAAAATTTTCTTGTGATCCGAGCTTTCGACAATTTTTAAAAAGTTTTTTTCTTGTGATACGAGGTTTCGACTATTTTTAAATTTTTTTTTTCTTGTGATCCGAGCTTTCGCCAATTTTTAAAAATTTTTTTCTTGTGATCCGAGCTTTCGACAATTTTAAAAATTTTTTTTTCTTGTGATCCGTGCTTTCGACAATTTATAAAATTTTTTTTTCTTGTGATCCGAGCTTTCGACAATTTTTAAAAAATTTTTTTCTTGTGATCCGAGTTTTCGACAATTTTTAAAATTTTTTTTTCTTGTGATCCGAGCTTTCGACAATTTTTAAAAAAATTTTTTCTTGTGATCCGAGCTTTCGACAATTTTTAAAAAAAATTTTTCTTGTGATCCGAGCTTTCGACAATTTTTATAATTTCTGTTTCTTGTGATCCGAGCTTTCGACAATTTTTATAATTTCTTTTTCTTGTGATCCGAGCTTTCGACAATTTTTAAAAAAAATTTTTCTTGTGATCCTAGCTTTCGACAATTTTTAAAAAATTTTTTTCTTGTGATCCGAGCTTTCGACAATTTTTAAAAAATTTTTTTCTTGTGATCCGAGTTTTCGACAATTTTTAAAAATTTTTTTTCTTGTGATACGAGCTTTCTACAATTTTTAAAAAATTTTTTTCTTGTGATCCGAGCTTTCAAGAATTTTTAAAATTTTTTTATCTTGTGATCCGAGCTTTCGACAATTTTTAAACAATTTTTTTCTTGTGATCCGAGCTTTCGACAATTTTTAAAAAATTTTTTTCTTGTGATCCGAGCTTTCGACAATTTTTAAAAATTTTTTTTCTTGTGATACGAGGTTTCGACAATTTTTAAAATTTTTTTTTCTTGTGATACGAGCTTTCGACAATTTTTAAAAATTTTTTTCTTGTTATCCGAGCTTCCGACAATTTTTAAATTTTTTTTCTTGTGATCCGAGCTTTCGACAATTTATAAAATTTTTTTTTCTTGTGATCCGAGCTTTCGACAATTTTTAAAAAATTTTTTTCTTGTGATCCGAGTTTTCGACAATTTTTAAAAATTTTTTTTCTTGTGATCCGAGCTTTCGACAATTTTTAAAAAAATTTTTTCTTGTGATCCGAGCTTTCGACAATTTTTAAAAAATTTTTTTCTTGTGATCCGAGCTTTCGACAATTTTTAAAAAAAATTTTTCTTGTGATCCGAGCTTTCGACAATTTTTAAACAATTTTTTTTTGTGATCCGAGCTTTCGACAATTTTTAAAAATTTTTTTCTTGTGATCCGAGCTTCCGACAATTTTTAAATTTTTTTTCTTGTGATCCGAGCTTTCGACAATTTATAAAATTTTTTTTTCTTGTGATCCGAGCTTTCGACAATTTTTAAAAAATTTTTTTCTTGTGATCCGAGTTTTCGACAATTTTTAAAATTTTTTTTTCTTGTGATCCGAGCTTTCGACAATTTTTAAAAAAATTTTTTCTTGTGATCCGAGCTTTCGACAATTTTTAAAAAATTTTTTTCTTGTGATCCGAGCTTTCGACAATTTTTAAAAAAAATTTTTCTTGTGATCCGAGCTTTCGACAATTTTTAAAATTTCTTTTTCTTGTGATCCGAGCTTTCGAAAATTTTTAAAAATTTCTTTTCTTGTGATCCGAGCTTTCGACAATTTTTAAAAAATTTTTTTCTTGTGATCAGAGCTTCCGACAATTTTTAAATTTTTTTTTTGTGATCCGAGCTTTCGACAATTTTTAAAATTTTTTTTTCTTATGATCCGAGCATTCGACAATTTTTAAAAATTTTTTTTCTTGTGATCCGAGCTTTCGACAATTTTTAAAAAATTTTTTTCTTGTGATCCGAGGTTTCGACAATTTTTAAAAATTTCTTTTCTTGTGATCCGAGCTTTCGACAATTTTTAAAATTTTTTTTCTTGTGATCCGAGCATTCGACAATTTTTAAAAATTTTATTTCTTGTGATCCGAGCTTTCTACAATTTTTAAAAATTTTTTTTCGTGTGATCCGAGCTTTCGACAATATTTAAAAATTTTTTTTCTTGTGATCCGAGTTTTCGACAATTTTTAAAAATTTTTTTTCTTGTGATCCGAGCTTTCGACAATTTTTAAAAAAAAATTTTCTTGTGATCCGAGCTTTCGACAATTTTTAAAAAGTTTTTTTCTTGTGATACGAGGTTTCGACTATTTTTAAATTTTTTTTTTCTTGTGATCCGAGCTTTCGCCAATTTTTAAAAATTTTTTTCTTGTGATCCGAGCTTTCGACAATTTTAAAAATTTTTTTTTCTTGTGATCCGTGCTTTCGACAATTTATAAAATTTTTTTTTCTTGTGATCCGAGCTTTCGACAATTTTTAAAAAATTTTTTTCTTGTGATCCGAGTTTTCGACAATTTTTAAAAATTTTTTTTCTTGTGATCCGAGCTTTCGACAATTTTTAAAAAAATTTTTTCTTGTGATCCGAGCTTTCGACAATTTTTAAAAAATTTTTTTCTTGTGATCCGAGCTTTCGACAATTTTTAAAAAAAATTTTTCTTGTGATCCGAGCTTTCGACAATTTTTATAATTTCTTTTTCTTGTGATCCGAGCTTTCGACAATTTTTATAATTTCTTTTTCTTGTGATCCGAGCTTTCGACAATTTTTAAAAAAATTTTTTCTTGTGATCCTAGCTTTCGACAATTTTTAAAAAATTTTTTTCTTGTGATCCGAGCTTTCGACAATTTTTAAAAAATTTTTTTCTTGTGATCCGAGTTTTCGACAATTTTTAAAAATTTTTTTTTCTTGTGATACGAGCTTTCTACAATTTTTAAAAAATTTTTTTCTTGTGATCCGAGCTTTCAAGAATTTTTAAAATTTTTTTATCTTGTGATCCGAGCTTTCGACAATTTTTAAACAATTTTTTTCTTGTGATCCGAGCTTTCGACAATTTTTAAAAAATTTTTTTCTTGTGATCCGAGCTTTCGACAATTTTTAAAAATTTTTTTTCTTGTGATACGAGGTTTCGACAATTTTTAAAATTTTTTTTTCTTGTGATACGAGCTTTCGACAATTTTTAAAAATTTTTTTCTTGTTATCCGAGCTTCCGACAATTTTTAAATTTTTTTTCTTGTGATCCGAGCTTTCGACAATTTATAAAATTTTTTTTTCTTGTGATCCGAGCTTTCGACAATTTTTAAAAAATTTTTTTCTTGTGATCCGAGTTTTCGACAATTTTTAAAAATTTTTTTTCTTGTGATCCGAGCTTTCGACAATTTTTAAAAAAATTTTTTCTTGTGATCCGAGCTTTCGACAATTTTTAAAAAATTTTTTTCTTGTGATCCGAGCTTTCGACAATTTTTAAAAAAAATTTTTCTTGTGATCCGAGCTTTCGACAATTTTTAAACAATTTTTTTTTGTGATCCGAGCTTTCGACAATTTTTAAAAATTTTTTTCTTGTGATCCGAGCTTCCGACAATTTTTAAATTTTTTTTCTTGTGATCCGAGCTTTCGACAATTTATAAAATTTTTTTTTCTTGTGATCCGAGCTTTCGACAATTTTTAAAAAATTTTTTTCTTGTGATCCGAGTTTTCGACAATTTTTAAAAATTTTTTTTCTTGTGATCCGAGCTTTCGACAATTTTTAAAAAAATTTTTTCTAGTGATCCGAGCTTTCGACAATTTTTAAAAAATTTTTTTCTTGTGATCCGAGCTTTCGACAATTTTTAAAAAAAATTTTTCTTGTGATCCGAGCTTTCGACAATTTTTAAAATTTCTTTTTCTTGTGATCCGAGCTTTCGATAATTTTTAAAAATTTCTTTTCTTGTGATCCGAGCTTTCGACAAATTTTAAAAATTTTTTTTCTTGTGATCCGAGATTTCGACAATTTTTTAAAAAATTTTTTCTTGTGATCAGAGCTTCCGACAATTTTTAAATTTTTTTTTTGTGATCCGAGCTTTCGACAATTTTTAAAATTTTTTTTTCTTATGATCCGAGCATTCGACAATTTTTAAAAATTTTTTTTCTTGTGATCCGAGCTTTCGACAATTTTTAAAAAAATTTTTTCTTGTGATCCGAGGTTTCGACAATTTTTAAAAATTTCTTTTCTTGTGATCCGAGCTTTCGACAATTTTTAAAAAATTTTTTCTTGTGATCCGAGCTTTCGACAATTTTTAAAAATTTTTTTTCTTGTGATCCGAGCTTTCGACAATTTTTAAAATTTTTTTTTCGTGTGATCCGAGCTTTCGACAATTTTTAAAAATTTTTTTTCTTGTGATCCGAGTTTTCGACAATTTTTAAAATTTTTTTTTCTTGTGATCCGAGCTTTCGACAATTTTTAAAAAAATTTTTTCTTGTGATCCGAGCTTTCGACAATTTTTAAAAAGTTTTTTTCTTGTGATACGAGGTTTCGACAATTTTTAAATTTTTTTTTCTTGTGATCCGAGCTTTCGCCAATTTTTGAAAATTTTTTTCTTGTGATCCGAGCTTTCGACAATTTTTAAAATTTTTTTTTCTTGTGATCCGAGCTTTCGACAATTTATAAAATTTTTTTTTCTTGTGATCCGAGCTTTCGACAATTTTTAAAAAAATGTTTTCTTGTGATCCGAGTTTTCGACAATTTTTAAAAATTTTTTTTCTTGTGATCCGAGCTTTCGACAATTTTTAAAAAAATTTTTTCTTGTGATCCGAGCTTTCGACAATTTTTAAAAAAATTTTTTCTTGTGATCCGAGCTTTCGACAATTTTTAAAAAAAATTTTTCTTGTGATCCGAGCTTTCGACAATTTTTAAAAATTTTTTTCTTGTGATCCGAGCATTCGACAATTTTTAAAAATTTTATTTCTTGTGATCCGAGCTTTCTACAATTTTTAAAAATTTTTTTTCGTGTGATCCGAGCTTTCGACAATATTTAAAAATTTTTTTTCTTGTGATCCGAGTTTTCGACAATTTTTAAAAATTTTTTTTCTTGTGATCCGAGCTTTCGACAATTTTTAAAAAAAAATTTTCTTGTGATCCGAGCTTTCGACAATTTTTAAAAAGTTTTTTTCTTGTGATACGAGGTTTCGACTATTTTTAAATTTTTTTTTTCTTGTGATCCGAGCTTTCGCCAATTTTTAAAAATTTTTTTCTTGTGATCCGAGCTTTCGACAATTTTAAAAATTTTTTTTTCTTGTGATCCGTGCTTTCGACAATTTATAAAATTTTTTTTTCTTGTGATCCGAGCTTTCGACAATTTTTAAAAAATTTTTTTCTTGTGATCCGAGTTTTCGACAATTTTTAAAAATTTTTTTTCTTGTGATCCGAGCTTTCGACAATTTTTAAAAAAATTTTTTCTTGTGATCCGAGCTTTCGACAATTTTTAAAAAATTTTTTTCTTGTGATCCGAGCTTTCGACAATTTTTAAAAAAAATTTTTCTTGTGATCCGAGCTTTCGACAATTTTTATAATTTCTTTTTCTTGTGATCCGAGCTTTCGACAATTTTTATAATTTCTTTTTCTTGTGATCCGAGCTTTCGACAATTTTTAAAAAAATTTTTTCTTGTGATCCTAGCTTTCGACAATTTTTAAAAAATTTTTTTCTTGTGATCCGAGCTTTCGACAATTTTTAAAAAATTTTTTTCTTGTGATCCGAGTTTTCGACAATTTTTAAAAAATTTTTTTTCTTGTGATACGAGCTTTCTACAATTTTTAAAAAATTTTTTTCTTGTGATCCGAGCTTTCAAGAATTTTTAAAATTTTTTTATCTTGTGATCCGAGCTTTCGACAATTTTTAAACAATTTTTTTCTTGTGATCCGAGCTTTCGACAATTTTTAAAAAATTTTTTTCTTGTGATCCGAGCTTTCGACAATTTTTAAAAATTTTTTTTCTTGTGATACGAGGTTTCGACAATTTTTAAAATTTTTTTTTCTTGTGATACGAGCTTTCGACAATTTTTAAAAATTTTTTTCTTGTTATCCGAGCTTCCGACAATTTTTAAATTTTTTTTCTTGTGATCCGAGCTTTCGACAATTTATAAAATTTTTTTTCTTGTGATCCGAGCTTTCGACAATTTTTAAAAAATTTTTTTCTTGTGATCCGAGTTTTCGACAATTTTTAAAAATTTTTTTTCTTGTGATCCGAGCTTTCGACAATTTTTAAAAAAATTTTTTCTTGTGATCCGAGCTTTCGACAATTTTTAAAAAATTTTTTTCTTGTGATCCGAGCTTTCGACAATTTTTAAAAAAAATTTTTCTTGTGATCCGATCTTTCGACAATTTTTAAACAATTTTTTTTTGTGATCCGAGCTTTCGACAATTTTTAAAAATTTTTTTCTTGTGATCCGAGCTTCCGACAATTTTTAAATTTTTTTTCTTGTGATCCGAGCTTTCGACAATTTATAAAATTTTTTTTTCTTGTGATCCGAGCTTTCGACAATTTTTAAAAAATTTTTTTCTTGTGATCCGAGTTTTCGACAATTTTTAAAAATTTTTTTTCTTGTGATCCGAGCTTTCGACAATTTTTAAAAAAATTTTTTCTAGTGATCCGAGCTTTCGACAATTTTTAAAAAATTTTTTTCTTGTGATCCGAGCTTTCGACAATTTTTAAAAAAAATTTTTCTTGTGATCCGAGCTTTCGACAATTTTTAAAATTTCTTTTTCTTGTGATCCGAGCTTTCGATAATTTTTAAAAATTTCTTTTCTTGTGATCCGAGCTTTCGACAAATTTTAAAAATTTTTTTTCTTGTGATCCGAGATTTCGACAATTTTTTAAAAATTTTTTTCTTGTGATCAGAGCTTCCGACAATTTTTTAATTTTTTTTTGTGATCCGAGCTTTCGACAATTTTTAAAATTTTTTTTTCTTATGATCCGAGCATTCGACAATTTTTAAAAATTTTTTTTCTTGTGATCCGAGCTTTCGACAATTTTTAAAAAAATTTTTTCTTGTGATCCGAGGTTTCGACAATTTTTAAAAATTTCTTTTCTTGTGATCCGAGCTTTCGACAATTTTTAAAAAATTTTTTCTTGTGATCCGAGCTTTCGACAATTTTTAAAAATTTTTTTTCTTGTGATCCGAGCTTTCGACAATTTTTAAAATTTTTTTTTCGTGTGATCCGAGCTTTCGACAATTTTTAAAAATTTTTTTTCTTGTGATCCGAGTTTTCGACAATTTTTAAAATTTTTTTTTCTTGTGATCCGAGCTTTCGACAATTTTTAAAAAAATTTTTTCTTGTGATCCGAGCTTTCGACAATTTTTAAAAAGTTTTTTTCTTGTGATACGAGGTTTCGACAATTTTTAAATTTTTTTTTCTTGTGATCCGAGCTTTCGCCAATTTTTGAAAATTTTTTTCTTGTGATCCGAGCTTTCGACAATTTTTAAAATTTTTTTTTCTTGTGATCCGAGCTTTCGACAATTTATAAAATTTTTTTTTCTTGTGATCCGAGCTTTCGACAATTTTTAAAAAAATTTTTTCTTGTGATCCGAGTTTTCGACAATTTTTAAAAATTTTTTTTCTTGTGATCCGAGCTTTCGACAATTTTTAAAAAAATTTTTTCTTGTGATCCGAGCTTTCGACAATTTTTAAAAAAATTTTTTCTTGTGATCCGAGCTTTCGACAATTTTTAAAAAAAATTTTTCTTGTGATCCGAGCTTTCGACAATTTTTAAAATTTCTTTTTCTTGTGATCCGAGCTTTCGACAATTTTTAAAAAAATTTTTTCTTGTGATCCGAGCTTTCGACAATTTTTAAAAAATTTTTTTCTTGTGATCCGAGCTTTCGACAATTTTTAAAAAATTTTTTTCTTGTGATCCGAGCTTTCGACAATTTTTAAAATTTTTTTTTCTTGTGATACGAGGTTTCGACAATTTTTAAAATTTTTTTTCTTGTGATACGAGCTTTCGACAATTTTTAAAAATTTTTTTCTTGTGATCCGAGCTTCCGACAATTTTTAAATTTTTTTTCTTGTGATCCGAGCTTTCGACAATTTATAAAATTTTTTTTTCTTGTGATCCGAGCTTTCGACAATTTTTAAAAAATTTTTTTCTTGTGATCCGAGTTTTCGACAATTTTTAAAAATTTTTTTTCTTGTGATCCGAGCTTTCGACAATTTTTAAAAATTTTTTTTCTGGTGATCCGAGCTTTCGACAATTTTTAAAAAAAATTTTTCTTGTGATCCGAGCTATCGACAATGTTTAACATTTTTTTTTCTTGTGATCCGAGCTTTCGACAATTTTTAACAATTTTTTTCTTGTGATCCGAGCTTTCGACAATTTTTAAAAAAATTTTTTCTTGTGATCCGAGCTTTCGACAATTTTTAAAAAAAATTTTTCTTGTGATCCGAGCTTTCGACAATATTTAAAAATCTTTTTTCTTGCGATCCGAGCTTTCGACAATTTTTAAAATTTTTTTTTCCTGTGATCCGAGCTTTCGACAACTATTAAAAAAATTTTTTCTTGTGATCTGAGCTTTCGACAATTTTCAAAAATTTTTTTTCTTGTGATCCGAGCGTTCGTCAATTTTTAAAAATTTTTTTTCTTGTGATCCGAGCTTTCGACAATTTTTAAAAAAATTTTTTCTTGTGATCCGAGCTTTCGACAATTTATAAAAAATTATTTTCTTGTGATCCGAGCTTTCGACAATTTTTAAAAAATTTTTTTCTTCTGAACCGAGATTTCGGCAATTTATAAAATTTTTTTTTCTTGTGATCCGAGCTTTCGACAATTTTTTCAAATTTTTTTTTCTTGTGATCCGAGCTTTCGACAATTTTTAAAAATTTTTTTTCTTGTGATCCGAGCTATCGACAATTTTTAACAATTTTTATCTTGTGATCCGAGCTTTCGACAATTTTTAAAAAATTTTTTTCTTGTGATCCGAGCTTTCGACAATTTTTAAAAATTTTTTTTCTTGTGTTCCGAGCTTTCGACAATTTTTAAAAAAAATTTTTCTTGTGATGCGAGCTTCCGACAATTTTTTAAAAATTTTTTCTTGTGATCCGAGCTTTCGACAATTTTTAAAAAAATTTTTTCTTGTGATCCGAGCTTTCGACAATTTTTAAAAAAATTTTTTCTTGTGATCCGGCCTTTCGACAATTTTTAAAATTTTTTTATCTTGCGATCCGAGCTATCGACAATTTTTAAAATTTTTTTTTCGTGATCCGAGCTTTCGACAATTTTTAACAATTTTTTTTCATGTGATCCGAGCTTTCGACAATTTTTAACAATTTTTTTCTTGTGATCCGAGCTTTCGACAATATTTAAAAAAATTTTTTCTTGTGATCCGAGCTTTCGACAATTTTTAAAAAAATTTTTTCTTGTGATCTGAGCTTTCGACAATTTTTAAAAATTTTTTTTCTTGTGATCCGAGCTTTCGACAATTTTTAAAAATTTTTTTCTTGTGATTCGAGCTTTCGACAATTTATAAGAATTTTTTTTCTTGTGATCCGAGCTTTCGACAATTTTTAACAATTTTTTTTCTTGTGATCCGAGCATTCGACAATTTTTAAAAAAATTTTTTCTTGTGATCCGAGCTTTCGACAATTTTTAAAATTTTTTTTCTTGTAATCCGAGCTTTCGACAATTTTTAAAAACTTTTTTCCTTGTGATCCGAGCTTTCGACAATTTTTAAAAAATTTTTTTTTTGTGACCCGAGCTTTCGACAATTTTTAAAAAAATTTTGTCTTGTGATCCGAGCTTTCGACAATTTTTAAATTTTTTTTTCTTCTGATCCGAGCTTTCGACAATTTTTAAAAAAATTTTTCATGTTATCCGAGCTTTCGACAATTTTTAAAAATTTTTTTTCTTGTGATCCGAGCTTTCGACAATTTTTAAAAATTTTTTTTCTTGTGATCCGAGCTATCGACAATTTTTAACAATTTTTATCTTGTGATCCGAGCTTTCGACAATTTTTAAAAAATTTTTTTCTTGTGATCCGAGCTTTCGACAATTTTTAAAAATTTTTTTTCTTGTGTTCCGAGCTTTCGACAATTTTTAAAAAAATTTTTTCTTGTGATGCGAGCTTCCGACAATTTTTTAAAAATTTTTTCTTGTGATCCGAGCTTTCGACAATTTTTAAAAAAATTTTTTCTTGTGATCCGAGCTTTCGACAATTTTTAAAAAAATTTTTTCTTGTGATCCGGCCTTTCGACAATTTTTAAAATTTTTTTATCTTGCGATCCGAGCTATCGACAATTTTTAAAATATTTTTTTCTTGTGATCCGAGCTTTCGACAATTTTTAACAATTTTTTTTCATGTGATCCGAGCTTTCGACAATTTTTAACAATTTTTTTCTTGTGATCCGAGCTTTCGACAATTTTTAAAATTTTTTTTTCTTGTGATCCGAGCTTTCGACAATTTTTAAAAATTTTTTTTCTTGTGATCCGAGCTTTCGCCAATTTTTAAATTTTTTTTTCTTGTGATCCGAGCTGTCGACAATTTTTAAAATATTTTTTTCTTGTGATCCGAGCTTTCGACAATTTTTAAAAAATTTTTTTCTTGTGATCCGAGCTTTCGACAATTTTTAAAAATTTTTTTTCTTGTGATCCGAGCTTTCGACAATTTTTAAAATTTTTTTTTCTTGTGATCCGACCTTTCGACAATTTTTAAAATAATTTTTTCTTGTGATCCGTGCTTTCGACAATTTTTAAATTTTTTTTTTGTGATCCGAGCTTTCGACAATTTTAAAAATTTTTTTATTTGTGATCCGAGCTTTCGACAATTTTTAAAAAATTTTTTTTTGTGATCCGAGCTTTCGACAATTTTTAAAATATTTTTTTTCTTGTGATCCGAGCTTTCGAAATTTTTAAAATTTTTTTTTCTTGTGATCCGAGCTGTCGACAATTTTTTAAATATTTTTTTCTTGTGATCCGAGCTTTCGACAATTTTTAAAAAATTTTTTTCTTGTGATCCGAGCTTTCGACAATTTTTAAAAATTTTTTTTCTTGTGATCCGAGCTTTCGACAATTTTTAAAATTTTTTTTTCTTGTGATCCGACCTTTCGACAATTTTTAAAATAATTTTTTCTTGTGATCCGTGCTTTCGACAATTTTTAAATTTTTTTTTGTGATCCGAGCTTTCGACAATTTTTAAAATTTTTTTTTCTTATGATCCGAGTTTTCGACAATTTTTAAAAACTTTTTTTCTTGCGATCCGAACTTTCGACAATTTTTAAAAAATTTTTTTCTTTTGATCCGAGCTTTCGACAATTTTTAAAAATTTTTTTTCTTGTGATCCGAGCTTTCGACAATTTTTAAAAAATTTTTTTCTATTGATCCGAGCTTTCGACAATTTTTAAAAAATTTTTTTCTTGTGATCCGAGCTTTCGACAATTTTTAAAAAAAATTTTTCATGTTATCCGAGCTTTCGACAATTTTTAAAAATTTTTTTTCTTGTGATCCGAGCTTTCGACAATTTTTAAAAATTTTTTTTCTTGTGATCCGAGCTATCGACAATTTTTAACAATTTTTATCTTGTGATCCGAGCTTTCGACAATTTTTAAAAAATTTTTTTCTTGTGATCCGAGCTTTCGACAATTTTTAAAAATTTTTTTTCTTGTGTTCCGAGCTTTCGACAATTTTTAAAAAAATTTTTTCTTGTGATGCGAGCTTCCGACAATTTTTTAAAAATTTTTTCTTGTGATCCGAGCTTTCGACAATTTTTAAAAAAATTTTTTCTTGTGATCCGAGCTTTCGACAATTTTTAAAAAAAAATTTTCTTGTGATCCGGCCTTTCGACAATTTTTAAAATTTTTTTATCTTGCGATCCGAGCTATCGACAATTTTTAAAATTTTTTTTTCTTGTGATCCGAGCTTTCGACAATTTTTAACAATTTTTTTTCATGTGATCCGAGCTTTCGACAATTTTTAACAATTTTTTTCTTGTGATCCGAGCTTTCGACAATTTTTAAAATTTTTTTTTCTTGTGATCCGAGCTTTCGACAATTTTTAAAAATTTTTTTTCTTGTGATCCGAGCTTTCGCCAATTTTTAAATTTTTTTTTCTTGTGATCCGAGCTGTCGACAATTTTTAAAATATTTTTTTCTTGTGATCCGAGCTTTCGACAATTTTTAAAAAATTTTTTTCTTGTGATCCGAGCTTTTGACAATTATTAAAAATTTTTTTTCTTGTGATCCGAGCTTTCGACAATTTTTAAAATTTTTTTTTCTTGTGATCCGACCTTTCGACAATTTTTAAAATAATTTTTTCTTGTGATCCGTGCTTTCGACAATTTTTAAATTTTTTTTTTGTGATCCGAGCTTTCGACAATTTTTAAAATTTTTTTTTCTTATGATCCGAGTTTTCGACAATTTTTAAAAACTTTTTTTCTTGCGATCCGAGCTTTCGACAATTTTTAAAAAATTTTTTTCTTTTGATCCGAGCTTTCGACAATTTTTAAAAATTTTTTTTCTTGTGATCCGAGCTTTCGACCATTTTTAAAAATTTTTTTATTTGTGATCCGAGCTTTCGACAATTTTTAAAAAATTTTTTTTTGTGATCCGAGCTTTCGACAATTTTTAAAAAATTTTTTTTCTTGTGATCCGAGCTTTCGAAATTTTTAAAATTTTTTTTCTTGTGATCCGAGCTGTCGACAATTTTTAAAATATTTTTTTCTTGTGATCCGAGCTTTCGACAATTTTTAAAAAATTTTTTTCTTGTGATCCGAGCTTTCGACAATTTTTAAAAATTTTTTTTCTTGTGATCCGAGCTTTCGACAATTTTTAAAATTTTTTTTTCTTGTGATCCGACCTTTCGACAATTTTTAAAATAATTTTTTCTTGTGATCCGTGCTTTCGACAATTTTTAAATTTTTTTTTGTGATCCGAGCTTTCGACAATTTTTAAATTTTTTTTTTCTTATGATCCGAGTTTTCGACAATTTTTAAAAACTTTTTTCTTGCGATCCGAGCTTTCGACAATTTTTAAAAAATTTTTTTCTTTTGATCCGAGCTTTCGACAATTTTTAAAAATTTTTTTTCTTGTGATCCGAGCTTTCGACAATTTTTAAAAATTTTTTTATTTGTGATCCGAGCTTTCGATAATTTTTAAAAAATTTTTTTTTGTGATCCGAGCTTTCGACAATTTTTAAAAAATTTTTTTTCTTGTGATCCGAGCTTTCGAAATTTTTAAAATTTTTTTTTCTTGTGATCCGAGCTTTCGACAATGTTTAAAAATTTTTTTTCTTGTGATCCGAGCTTTCGCCAATTTTTAAAATTTTTTTTCTTGTGATCCGAGCTGTCGACAATTTTTAAAATATTTTTTTCTTGTGATCCGAGCTTTCGACAATTTTTAATTAATTTTTTTCTTGTGATCCGAGCTTTCGACTGTTACGAGCCGGGGCTGCGGCAACGCGAGAGGCCGGCGAGGAGGGTATTTCCCAAGGAATACGGTTTATGAGTTTGTTAGTTAGGGGCGCGGACGAACCTGATGCGAAATCAGGGAGCCGCTAGGATTATTGACGGCGAGGACGAACCTGATGCGAAATCAGGGAGCCTCTAGGAATGGAGTCACACGCGGACGAACCTGATGCGAAATCAGGGAGCCGCAGGAAGGTGAAACGTCGTGAACGAACCCGATGCGAAATCGGGGAGTCACTAGGATGAAGTTCACAGACGAACCTGGTGCGAAACCAGGGAGCTGTTAGGAGGTTGGATTATTCACAGACGAACCTGGTGCGAAACCAGGGAGCTGTTCGGAAGTTGGTAGATTTACAGACGAACCTGATGCGAAATCAGGGAGCTGTAGGTTACGGACGAACCTGATGCGAAATCAGGGACCCGTAGGAGGGTGAGGTTTCGTGGACGAACCCGATGCGAAATCGGGGAGCCACTGGGTTGGAGAAGATTCCTTGTTGTGGATGAAAGGTTGCGAACGAACCTGATGCGAAATCAGGGAGTCGCGGGAAATGTTAGTAATGCCTCGTAACTCTTAATTAATATTTGATACAACTCGAGCGGTAAAGTTGTATCAGTGGGTGAGTGCTACTAATATTATAAGGATCGCTGGGTAAGAGATGGGTTTAACGAATCTACTCGATTTACACGTGAACACCATTCGTATATTCAATAATTAGTTATTGTACAAATGTAAGTGTCGCGATTAAATAATAAATAAAAGTGTGTAGGTTACCACTAGTTGCACGGTGTTGACGCACTGGCGATGCGGGGCGGACGAGTGGCTATTTCAAAGTGCCAAATAGGATATAAACCGGACTCGTGGATCCTATGAGGTTAACTATGATTCTGACAGGGACTTTAGCCCGATCTTACCAACTCTGTACGAGCGTGACACGACGTGACTTTACGCGTGACTCTATAGCTTTTAACCAACGAGGGATGAAACCAAAGGGTTTATATAGTCCCAAAAATGAGTGGGGATGCGTTAGGACTTTCCATATAAGGAAATCCTTCGGGGTCGTCGTCGTGTCACTCCCGTTCCCATGGTCGTGATCCAGATGGTCGAGATCATGACCCCCTTAGTGGTATGTGATAAACAAAAAGGCTTTTAGGGCGTTTTCCCTTCGCAGACGCGAGCTCGAAAAATTGTTGAGAGCGGCGTATGGGAAAATTCCACATACGTAACATCTCCCCCCTAAGACAAAACATCGCGATTCTCGTGATGCTTTTCAAAAGAAGGGAAAACGCCCCACAAATCCTTTTATAAGAAAAAGTGTAAAAGAGAATTGTCGGGTGTAGTGTGGTGTAATTAGTGTACTTATCGGTAGGTATTGCCGGGTGTAAGAGTTTAGTCGTCGCTGGGTACCGCGTAGCCAAGCTGCAACCAGTGTTCTATGACGTCAAGTGGTGGTTGTCCGGGTAGCCGGTCAAGCACCAGGTGGCTGTGCGGCCATCCTTCTGTTCCCCAATCAGCATCTCCGTGCTGGTTGTAGTTTGCAGGGGCGGCGATTGGAAGGGATTGGTTGCCCCTCAGGTAGACTCTCGCTGCTTGTCAGGGTATGTTTCGGGAGCAAGGTGATCAGGATCATATTTGGACAGATAGTCGGCTTATCGTGTTGCCGTGTACGGAAAATTGGCGTGTTTTAATTTGTTCTGAGGCTATATTCCGAATTCGAGTCATGTGTGTTATTAATTCTACTAAATAGTCTCCAAATGACTTTAATTTTTCGCCAGTTGGAAAAGAGCTTGGTTCCCGAGCTGGCTTTCCAAAGATTAATTCGTATGGGGTGAAATTTGTTGCTTCGTGAACGGATGTGTTGTAAGAGAACATTGCGAATGGTATTAATAAATCCCAGTCTTCATAATCATCCATGTAATGCTTGAGGTATTCGGTGAGGACGATATGACTTCGTTCCAGAGATCCATTGGTTTGTGGTCTATATCCCGAGGTTGTGATTTGCTTGATTTTGAATATTTCAGAGAGATTGGTCATAAGTGTTCCGATGAAGCTAGTTCCCTTGTCTGTTAGTATTGCGCGAGGTGTACCGTAAATTGCGATGAAGTGTCTAGCGAAGGCATCTGCAATTGTAGCAGCTCGAATGTTAGGTATTGCTACGGCTACGCAATATTTTGTTAAGTTATCTTGAATGGTGAGAATATGCCTGTTCCCACTGGGTGTAATTGGTAAAGGTCCTACTGTATCTAAGGAAATTTTGTCGAAGGCTCCTATAGGTGTGTCGGTGATTAACATCGGCTGACGAGTTTTCGCACGGACTAATTTTTGTTCTTGACAACTTTGGCATCTTCGAATGTAGTCTTGAATGTCGTTGCGCATTTGTGGCCAATGGAATTTTGATCGGATGCGTTTGTATGTTTTCGTTACTCCTTTATGTCCTCCAATTAAACTATCGTGAGCTTCACGGATGATGTGCTGTCTGTCTTCTTCGGATGGTGTTGTGATGGTACAATTGCATAGAATAATCTGCAGGCCTGTTCCTACGAAAACGTCTTCTAATATCTTGACGAATTCGTTGGAAGGTATTTTGTGAAGGTCCCCCGTAGCAGAAATTCGAAATGATTTAATCTGATTTTGATCCAAGGTGTGTCGAAGAATTTTCAAGCCGTTGAGCACATCTACTCTTTTAATATTATCGAAGAAATTGTTTGAGATTATTATACTGAAGGTTTTAAATAATCCATTGTCCGTAGTTATTACGTTTCCCTTTTTTGGTTGTTCTGCTAGAAGGTTTGGTTTATTGATTAATTCAGTGTCTAACAGTAATTTTCCAACGGGGTTTACTAAATTGCAGTCGGCAGAAATGAAGTGTACGTAATGTCCTTCTTCAGCGGTAAAAGTATTTGAAGAAACGATAATTTTATGCGGTTGATCTAATGGGGTCTCTTCCAGATTGTCAAGGTCGTTTGAATCCTCGGTTTCAGTAGTGAAGAAAGGGTAGGAGTCAAGTGTGCGGTCAGAGACCCTAGGTTCGGTTAACCTGTTGTCAGGTGGTTGTCCTACACTTGTTTCGGGCATAGTTCCTGCAGGTAGCTGGTTTATTGAGGGTTGTAGAGGTTCTTCCATGACTTCCGATGGTTCTTGCGGGGTACCGAGTAAATCTAGTTGAATGTGTCTTGCATTTTCTATTACAGTATTTTCGAGCGGCTCCTCAAACGATATTAAATTGTCTAATACGGTCTGTTCCTTATCTGAAGGGACGATTTGAGTGGAATTTGCTGCGGGTGAAAAACTGTTTATGGTTTCTTGGCGTTCATCTGGCATGGTTACCTCTTGAGATAAGCTGGGAAAAGATCGGTTCTTGTATATTATTGGAGAATGTTGAACGTTCCCACGTGCGGTTTCTTCTGTTTCATCTGAACTGCTGCTTGTCTCTCGATACTTAGGTCGATTTTCCCTATCTCTTCGTAACTGTCGTATGCGGTGTCCGATTGTTTCAGTATTGGCGTCTGTTTTCGGTATCTGGGCTTTGAAGTCGGGGTCCTGGAGCTCTCGTGGAATAAGTGGTAGGCAGGCAGACGTGGGGTTGCGCGATAATGCGTCTGCGTTCTTATTCGTTTTTCCGGATTTATGGACAACCTGGTACTCGTATTCTAAAAGACGGAGCTTCCATTTCATAAGTCTGGAAGTTGGGTCCTTGACAGAATGTAACCAGACGAGTGGTCTGTGATCTGTAACGAGGGTAAATGGGGTTCCGTAGATGTAGGGCCTGAAGTATCTTACGGCGTAAACCATGGCCAAACATTCCTTTTCCGTAGCCGAATAATTCTTCTCAGGTTTATTTAGGCTGCGAGAGGCGTAAGCAATCGGCAGGTCGTTTCCTATCTCCCCTTGGCTAAGTACAGCTCCAATAGCGTAATCGGATGCATCTGTGGTTACAATGAAAGGTTTACTGAAATCAGGGTATTGCAATATGGGCTGCTGACAAAGTTCGTTACGTAATTGCTTAAAACCCTGGTCTTGTTCTTCTGTCCATTTGAATTTGATGCCTTTTCCTAATAAGTTAATTAACGGTTTTGCTTTTGTAGTGAAATTAGGTACGAATCTTCGGTAATATCCAACAAGTCCCAAGAATTGTTGAATGTTCTTCTGCGATGTGGGTGTTGGAAAATCTTGAACAGCTTTTAATTTCCTAGGGTCAGGTCTTACTCCTTCCTTTGAAATAATGTGTCCAAGGTATGCGACTTCCTTTCGCAGGAATTGGCACTTGTTGGTCTGGAGGGTTAATCCATGTTCTCGAAGGCGGTTTAACAATTTCTTGACTTTGATATTATGTTCCTGTAACGATGATGCATAGATCACTATGTCGTCCAAGTACACAAAGAGGTCTGTTCCTTGAAGTCCAGTGAGTGCTTGATCCATCAGGCGTTGAAAGGTGGGTGGTGCATTCTTTAATCCGAAAGGCATTCGAGAAAATTCGTAATGTCCATTTGGAGTAGTGAATGCTGTTTTTGCTTTATCCTTTGGATCCATCTCTATTTGATGAAATCCACTTGCCAGATCAAAGACTGAGAAATATTTAGCTCCTCCCAATCGATCTAAGATCTCTGTGATTTGAGGTAATGGATACTTATCAGAAATTGTTATTTCATTGAGGCCGCGAAAATCTATTACTAGACGCCAACGTTTCACTCCGTTTTCGTCTTCTTTCTTCGGGACGATCCACAAAGGTGAATTATATGGAGATTTTGAAGGTGTAATTATACCATTTGATAATAGCGCGCTGATTTGCTTTTGAATTTCCTTTTGATGTATGAGAGGATAACGATATTGTCTTGTGTTGATTGGAATATCATTGGATGTATGGATTGAATGTTTAAAGTCGCGGGCCTTCCCGAGTTTATCTCCAGGAAGATAGAATCGGTCGGGAAAATCTTTAACCAAATTGGTAACGAAATCTAGTTCCTCCTTGTTCAAATGTTTAGTGTTTAGGGCTTCTAAGATTTTTTGCATTCTATCTTCATTGGGTCTGAATTTTGACGGGTGTTCTACAGCTGGGTAAAAATCTTCGTCTGATGACCCGAAGATATCGAATGGCTCTAATGTTTGTGGCTCTATCTCTACGTCTAAAAGGGTACATCGCTGGTATTTGTTGCCATAACGTAGCACTTCCCTTTATTGTTACTCACAACTGCTTCCCCTATGTAAAGATGTGCGATGGTCTTGATACGTGGTAAATATCCTTCCTTAATCCTCGAGTTTGTTATCGTTATAGCAATCTGTTGAGACGTCCTAGGTTCGATACGGTGTTTGGTCGATGTCAGTAGTTCTTTCATTTGAGGTAGGTCTTGATAGTTTGAAAAACGTAGAGGTCGGGTTGGTTTATTTTTTAATACCAACGTCCCATGATAATAGGAAATTTCGGCCTCTTCCTGTTTTAGAAATGGGCTTCCTATAAGTCCGTCTGCTTCTATTGCAAGTTCTTTTACTACATAGAAAAGTGCAGGAGCTTCGTGGATATGAAGAATTGTTGTTCCTAAAGTATGAATTGGATTAGTAGTAATTCCGGTTAATTCGATTTCTTCCCGAGAGTTTATCGCGGCTTTTTCTCCCAGGGCGTTAATGACTACTAAATTAACGGATGCTCCACCGTCGATTAAGAATTCTCCCGTTCCTGACTCCAGTTCTGGAACCTTGATTTTGATGCGTGGGGCAGGTGCTTCTCTGATGAGGGTGCCTCTTCGAAGCGGACTGTCCTTTGGCGAGCTTCTTTGTTTCCGCTCATCGTGTCGCCTATACGTTGAGCGCGATCGAAGTTTAAAGACTTGTTTGATTCGACGGATGAGTCTCGCGAGTCTCGTTGATATCTCGGGCTACGCGGATGTTTCCTACAAGATTTTCCGTCATGTCCGGGTATACCGCAATGCCAACAATATAAACTCGGCTTGCGATCTTTATCGGGGTTTTTTAAAATGGAATAGTGTTTTTCTCCATCATCTGCGTACGATGAGTCGGAGCGATAAGAAGGGGATTTCGAGGGGCTCCGGTGGCGCAAAGTCCAGGCCGTCGTGCGTGTCCGTCCTTCTCGTTCCTCTTCAAAACCAGATGTTCTAAGAGACCGATCCCTGTTCTGGTCGTATCTACTCGGAGAAAGTGGGTACGACACTTCGCGGTCGTGGCGACGAGAATCTTCGGCGTAATGGTCTCGGCGAGACCACCTGGAGGGCGATTCATTGCGGGGCGACTGTCGCCGATTCCTTAATTTTCTATCTATCTGTAGCACGGCGTCGTAAGCTTGTTCAAGTGTTTTAATGTCTTGAATCTGAGCCGACACTTTCCAGGAAATTCGATCCGGTAAACCATCAATGAAGTTTTCTTTAACGTCTTTTTCCATTTCTTTGACGAAGTCTTCAGCGTGATCCAGATACCTTTCCCGAATAGCTCCGCGCGCACAATAAACGAGATGGCTAGTCCTGTCGACGTACTGTCGCAGACTTTCTCCTTCGCGAATGTTTAGTTTCGCGATTTCGACTTGAAAATATGACAAACTTCTTCCCGGCGCGAATCTCTTTTTTAGATGTTGAACTAATTTCTTAACAGACTCGAATTTATGCTCTAACGTGCACCTGCGTGCCGGACCGATCAGTTTCGTTAATATTATCGCAAGATACTCGGCTTCCGTACCCTCAGGAATCAAAGTTAACCCGTCTTCCACATTCTGTGCAAAGCGCGTCAAGGGTGGACTTTCACCGTCGAAGGTTGGAATTGACATAGTAATATTCTGTATACATGTCCGTTGCGTCAAAAGCGACATTGAGTTTGCAATTGAAACTGTCAGGTTCATAATATCGTTAGAAGAGACGTTCGCCTGTGCGGTTGCCATTTTAAAATTACTAAGTGACTCGACTAGAGAAAACTAGTATATCGTCGATAATAAATTACGAGTGATTTTAACGTATTTAAAAACCCAAATTTTACGGCGATTCTAATGCAGTAGCATCCCACCGCTGTCACCAGTTCTGTTACGAGCCGGGGCTGCGGCAACGCGAGAGGCCGGCGAGGAGGGTATTTCCCAAGGAATACGGTTTATGAGTTTGTTAGTTAGGGGCGCGGACGAACCTGATGCGAAATCAGGGAGCCGCTCGGATTATTGACGGCGAGGACGAACCTGATGCGAAATCAGGGAGCCTCTAGGAATGGAGTCACACGCGGACGAACCTGATTCGAAATCAGGGAGCCGCAGGAAGGTGAAACGTCGTGAACGAACCCGATGCGAAATCGGGGAGTCACTAGGATGAAGTTCACAGACGAACCTGGTGCGAAACCAGGGAGCTGTTAGGAGGTTGGATTATTCACAGACGAACCTGGTGCGAAACCAGGGAGCTGTTCGGAAGTTGGTAGATTTACAGACGAACCTGATGCGAAATCAGGGAGCTGTAGGATACGGACGAACCTGATGCGAAATCAGGGAGCCGTAGGAGGGTGAGGTTTCGTGGACGAACCCGATTCGAAATCGGGGAGCCACTGGGTTGGAGAAGATTCCTTGTTGTGGATGAAAGGTTGCGAACGAACCTGATGCGAAATCAGGGAGTCGCGGGAAATGTTAGTAATGCCTCGTAACTCTTAATTAATATTTGATACAACTCGAGCGGTAAAGTTGTATCAGTGGGTGAGTGCTACTAATATTATAAGGATCGCTGGGTAAGAGATGGGTTTAACGAATCTACTCGATTTACACGTGAACACCATTCGTATATTCAATAATTAGTTATTGTACAAATGTAAGTGTCGCGATTAAATAATAAATAAAAGTGTGTAGGTTACCACTAGTTGCACGGTGTTGACGCACTGGCGATGCGGGGCGTACGAGTGGCTATTTCAAAGTGCCAAATAGGATATAAACCGGACTCGCGGATCCTATGAGGTTAACTATGATTCTGACAGGGACTTTAGCCCGATCTTACCAACTCTGTACGAGCGTGACACGACGTGACTTTACGCGTGACTCTATAGCTTTTAACCAACGAGGGATGAAACCAAAGGGTTTATATAGTCCCAAAAATGAGTGGGGATGCGTTAGGACTTTCCATATAAGGAAATCCTTCGGGGTCGTCGTCGTGTCACTCCCGTTCCCATGGTCGTGATCCAGATGGTCGAGATCATGACCCCCTTAGTGGTATGTGATAAACAAAAAGGCTTTTAGGGCGTTTTCCCTTCGCAGACGCGAGCTCGAAAAATTGTTGAGAGCGGCGTATGGGAAAATTCCACATACGTAACACGACAATTTTTAAAAATTTTTTTTCTTGTGATCCGAGCTTTCGACAATTTTTAAAATTTTTTTTTCTTGTGATCCGACCTTTCGACAATTTTTAAAATAATTTTTTCTTGTGATCCGTGCTTTCGACAATTTTTAAATTTTTTTTTGGGATCCGAGCTTTCGACAATTTTTAAATTTTTTTTTTCTGATGATCCGAGTTTTCGACAATTTTTAAAAACTTTTTTTCTTGCGATCCGAGCTTTCGACAATTTTTAAAAAAAATTTTTCTTGTGATCCGAGCATTCGACAATTTTTAAAAAATTTTTTTCTTGTGATCCGATCTTTCGACAACTTTTAAAAAAATTTTTTCTTGTGATCCGAGCTTTCGACAATTTTTAAAAATTTTTTTTCTTGTGATCCGAGCTTTCGACAATTTTTGAAAAAAATTTTTCTTGTGATCCGAGCTTTCGACAATTTTTAAAAATTTTTTTTCTTGTGATCCGAGCTTTCGACAATTTTTAAAATTTTTTTTTCTTGTGGTCCGAGCTTTCGACAATTTTTAAAAAATTATTTTTTTGTGATCCGAGCTTTCGACAATTTTTAAAATTTTTTTTTTTGTGATCCGAGCTATCGACAATTTTTAACAATTTTTTTTCTTGTGATCCGAGCTTTCGACAATTCTTAAAAAAATTTTTTCTTGTGATCCGAGCTTTCGACAATTTTTAAAAAATTTTTATCTTGTGACCCGAGCTTTCGACAATTTTTAAAAATTTTTTTTCTTGTGATCCGAGCTTCCGACAATTTTTAAAAAAATTTTTTCTTGTGATCCGATCTTTCGACAACATTTAAAAAAAATTTTTCTTGTGATCCGAGCTTTCGACAATTTTTAAAAATTTTTTTTCTGGTGATCCGAGCTTTCGACAATTTTTAAAAAATTTTTTTCTTGTGATCCGTGCTATCGACAATTTGTAACAATTTTTTTTCTTGTGATCCGAGCTTTCGCCAATTTTTAAAATTTTTTTTCTTGTGATCCGAGCTTTCGACAATTTTTAAAATATTTTTTTCTTGTGATCCGAGATTTCGACAATTTTTAAAAAATTTTTTTCTTGTGATCCGAGCTTTCGACAATTTTTAAAAATTTTTTTTCTTGTGATCCGAGCTGTCGACAATTTTTAAAATTTTTTTTCTTGTGATCCGACCTTTCGACAATTTTTAAAATAATTTTTTCTTGTGATCCGAGCTTTCGACAATTTTTAAAATTTTTTTTCCTGTGATCCGACATTTCGACAATTTTTAAAAAAATTTTTTTTTTGATCCGAGGTTTCGACAATTTTTAAAAAATTTTTTTCTTGTGATCCGAGCTGTCGACAATTTTTAACAATTTTTTTTCTTGTGATCCGAGATTTCGACAATTTTTAAAAAATTTTTTTCTTGTGATCCGAGCTTTCGACAATTTTTAAAAATTTTTTTTCTTGTGATCCGAGCTATCGACAATTTTTAACAATTTTTTTTCTTGTGATCCGACCTTTCGACAATTTTTAAAAAAATTTTTTCTTGTGATCCGAGCTTTCGACAATTTTTAGAAATTTTTTTTCTTGTGATCCGAGCTTTCGACAATTTTTAAAAAAAATTTTTCTTGTGATCCGAGCTTTCGACAATTTATAAAAAAAATTTTTCTTGTGATCCGAGCTTTCGACCATTTTTGAAAAATTTTTTTCTTGTGATCCGAGCTTTCGACAATTTTTAAAAAATTTTTTTCTTGTGACCCGAGCTTTCGAGAATATTTAAAATTTTTTTTTCTTGTGATCCGAGCTTCCGACAATTTTTAAAAAATTTTTTTCTTGTGATCCGATCTTTCGACAACTTTTAAAAAAATTTTTCCTTGTGATCCGAGCTTTCGACAATTTTTAAAAATTTTTTTTCTGGTAATCCGAGCTTTCGACAATATTTAAAAAAAATTTTTCTTGTGATCCGAGCTATCGACAATTTTTAACAATTTTTTTTCTTGTGATCCGAGCTTTCGACAATTTTTAAAAATTTATTTTCTTGTTATCCGAGCTTTCGACAATTTTTAAAATTTTTTTTTCTTGTGATCCGAGCTTTCGACAATTTTTAAAATATTTTTTTCTAGTGATCCGAGCTTTCGACAATTTTTAACATTTTTTTTTCTTGTGATCCGAGCTTTCGACAACTGTTAAAAAATTTTTTTCTTGTGATCCGAGCTGTCGACAATTTTAAAAATTTTTTTTCTTGTGATCCGAGCTTTCGACAATTTATAAAAAATTTTTTTCTTGTGATCCGAGCTTTCGACCATTTTTGAAAAATTTTTTTCTTGTGATCCGAGCTTTCGACAATTTTTAAAAAATTTTTTTCTTGTGACCCGAGCTTTCGAGAATTTTTAAAATTTTTTTTTCTTGTGATCCGAGCTTCCGACAATTTTTAAAAAATTTTTTTCTTGTGATCCGATCTTTCGACAACTTTTAAAAAATTTTTTCTTGTGATCCGAGCTTTCGACAATTTTTAAAAATCTTTTTTCTTGTGATCCGAGGTTTCGACAATTTTTAAAAAATTTTTTTCTTGTGATCCGAGCTTTCGACAATTTTTAAAAATTTTTTTCTTGTGATCCGAGCTTTCGACAATTTCAAAAAAATTTTTTTCTTGTGATCCGAGCTTTCGACAATTTTTAAAATTTTTTTTTCTTGTGATCCGAGCTTTCGACAATTTTTAAAAAATTTTTTTCTTGTGATCCGAGCTTTCGACAATTTTTAAAATTTTTTTTCTTCTGATCCGAGGTTTCGACAACTTTTAAAGCAATTTTTTCTTGTGATCCGAGCTTTCGACAATTTTTAAAAATTTTTTTTCTTGTGATCCGAGCTTTCGACAATTTTTAAAATTTTTTTTTTTGTGATCCGAGCTTTCGACAATTTTTAACATTTTTTTTTCTTGTGATCCGAGCTTTCGACAATTTTTAAAATTTTTTTTCTTGTGATCCGAGCTTTCGACAATTTTTAGCAATTTTTTTCTTGTGATCCGAGCTTTCGACAATTTTTATAAATTTTTTATCTTGTGATCCGAGCTTTTGACAATTTTTAAAAAAAATTTTTCTTGTGATCCGAGCTTTCGACAATTTTTAAAAATTTTTTTTCTTGTGATCCGAGCTTTCGACAATTTTTAAAAAATTTTTTTCTTGTGATCCGACCTTTCGACAATTTTTAAAATTTTTTTTCTTGTGATCCGAGCTATCGACAATTTTTAAAATTTTTTTTTCTTGTGATCCGAGCTTTCGACAATTTTTAACAATTTTTTTTCATGTGATCCGAGCTTTCGACAATTTTTAACAATTTTTTTCTTGTGATCCGAGCTTTTGACAATTTATAAAAAATTTTTTTCTTGTGATCCGAGCTTTCGACAATTTTTAAAAAATTTTTTTCTTGTGATCCGAGCTTTCGACAATTTTTAAAATTTTTTTTTCTTGTGATCCGAGCTATCGACAATTTTTAACAATTTTTTTTCTTGTGATCCGACCTTTCGACAATTTTTAAAAAATTTTTTTCTTGTGATCCGAGCTTTCGACAATTTTTAAAAAAATTTTTTCTTGTGATCCGATCTTTCGACAACTTTTAAAAAAAATTTTTCTTGTGATCCGAGTTTTCGACAATTTTTAAAAATTTTTTTTCTTGTGATCCGAGATTTCGACAATTTTTAAAAAAATTTTTTCTTGTGATCCGAGCTATCGACCATTTTTAACAATTTTTTTTCTTGTGATCCGAGCTTTCGACAATTTTTAAAAATTTTTTTTCTTGTGATCCGAGCTTTCGACAATTTTTGAAATTTTTTTTTCTTGTGATCCGAGCTATCGACAATTTTAAACAATTTTTTTCTTGTGATCCGACCTTTCGACAATTTTTAAAAAATTTTTTCCTTGTGATCCGAGCTTTCGACAATTTTTAAAAAAATTTTTTCTTGTGATCCGAGCTTTCGACAATTTTTAAAATTTTTTTTTCTTGTGTTCCGATCTTTCGACAATTTTTAAAATTTTTTTTCTTGTGATCCGAGCTTTCGACAATTTTTAACAATTTTTTTTCATGTGATCCGAGCTTTCGACAATTTTTAACAATTTTTTTCTTGTGATCCGAGCTTTCCACAATTTTTAACAATTTTTTTTCATGTGATCCGAGCTTTCGACAATTTTTAACAATTTTTTTCTTGTGATCCGAGCTTTCGACAATTTTTAAAAATTTTTTTCTTGTGTTCCGAGCTTTCGACAATTTATAAGAATTTTTTTTCTTGTGATCCGAGCTTTCGACAATTTTTAACAATTTTTTTTCTTGTGATCCGACCTTTCGACAATTTTTAAAAAAATTTTTTCTTGTGATCCGAGCTTTCGACAATTTTAAAAAAAATTTTTTTTTGTGATCCGAGCTTTCGACAATTTTTAAAAAATTTTTTTCTTGTGATCCGAGCTTTCGACAATTTATAAAAAATTATTTTCTTGTGATCCGAGGTTTCGACAATTTTTGAAAATTTTTTTTCTTGTGATCCGAGCTTTCGACAATTTTTAAAAAATGTTTTTCTTCGACCCGAGCTTTCGACAATTTTTAAAAAATTTTTTTCTTGTGATCCGAGCTTCCGAAAATTATTAAAAAAATTTTTTCTTGTGATCCGATCTTTCGACAACTTTTAAAAAAATTTTTTCTTGTGATCCGAGCTTTCGACAATTTTAAAAATTTTTTTTTCTTGTGTTCTGAGCTTTCGACAATTTTTAAAAATTTTTTTCTTGTGATCCGAGCTTTCGACAATTTTTAAAAAAAATTTTTCTTGTGATCCGATCTTTCGACAACTTTTGAAAAAATTATTTCTTGTGATCCGAGCTTTCGACAATTTTTAAAATTTTTTTCTTTGTGATCCGAGCTTTCGACAATTTTTAAAATTTTTTTTTCTTGTGATCCGAGTTTTCGACAATTTTTAAAAAATTTTTTTCCTGCGATCCGAGCTTTCGACAATTTTTAAAAAAAATTTTTCTTGTGATCCGAGCTTTCGACAATTTTTAAAAAAATTTTTTCTTGTGATCCGAGCTTTCGACAACTTTTAAAACAATTTTTTCTTGTGATCCGAGCTTTCGACAATTTTTAAAATTTTTTTTTCTTGTGATCCGAGCTTTCGACAATTTTTAAAAATTTTTTTTCTTGTGATCCGAGCTTTCGACAATATTTAACAATTCATTTTCTTGTGATCCGAGCTTTCGACAATTTTTAAAAAATTTTTTTCTTGTGATCCGAGCTTTCGACAATTTTTAAAAAAATTTTTTCTTGTGATCCGAGCTTTCGACAATTTTTAAAAAAATTTTCTCTTGTGATCCGAGCTTTCGACAATTTTTAAAAAAATTTTGTCTTGTGATCCGAGCTTTCGACAATTTTTAAAAAAATTTTTTCTTGTGATCCGAGCTTTCGACAATTTTTAAAAATTGTTTTCTTGTGATCCGAGCTTTCGACAATTTTTAAAAAATTTTTTTCTTGTGATCCGAGCTTTCGACAATTTTTAACAATTTTTTTTCTTGTGATCCGAGCTTTCGACAATATTTAAAAATTTTTTTTCTTGTGATCCGAGCTATCGACAATTTTTAACAATTTTTTTTCTTGTGATCCGAGCTTTCGACAATTTTTAAAAAAAATTTTTCTTGTGATCCGAGCTTTCGACAATTTTTAAAAATTTTTTTTCTTGTGATCCGAGCTATCGACAATTTTTAAAAAATGTTTTTCATGTGACCCGAGCTTTCGACAATTTTTAAAAAATTTTTTTCTTGTGATCCGAGCTTTCGACAATTTTTAAAAAAATTTTGTCTTGTGATCCGAGCTTTCGACAATTTTTAAAAATTTTTTTTCCTTTGATCCGAGCTTTCAACAATTTTTAAAAAATTTTTTCTTGTGATCCGAGCTTTCGACAATTTTTAAAATTTTTTTTTCTTGTGATCCGAGCTGTAGACAATTTTTAAAATTTTTTTTTCTTGTGATCCGAGCTAACGACAATTTTTAACAATTTTTTTTCTTGTGATCCGAGCTTTCGACAATTTTTAAAAAATTTTTTTCTTGTGATCCGAGCTTTCGAAAATTTTTAAAAATTTTTTTTTCTTGTGATCCGAGCTTTCGACAATTTTTAAAAAAATTTTTTCTTGTGAACCGAGCTTTCGACAATTTATAAAAAATTATTTTCTTGTGATCCGTGGTTTCGACAATTTTTGAAAAATTTTTTTCTTGTGATCCGAGCTTTCGACAATTTTTAAAAAATGTTTTTCTTGTGACCCGAGCTTTCGACAATTTTTAAAAAATTTTTTTCTTGTGATCCGAGCTTCCGACAATTTTTAAAAAAAAATTTTCTTGTGATCCGATCTTTCGACAACTTTTAAAAAAATTTTTTCTTGTGATCCGAGCTTTCGACAATTTTTAAAAATTTTTTTTCTTGTGATGCGAGCTTTCGACAATTTTTAAAAATTTTTTTTCTTGTGATCCGAGCTTTCGACAATTTTTTAAAAAAATTTTTCTTGTGATCCGAGCTTTCGACAATTTATAAAAAATTATTTTCTTGTGATCCGAGCTTTCGATAATTTTTGAAAATTTTTTTTCTTGTGATCCGAGCTTTCGACAATTTTTAAAAAAATTTTTTCTTGTGATCCGAGCTTTCGACAATTTTTAAAAATTTTTTTTCTCGTGATCCGAGCTTTCGACAATTTTTAAAAAATTTTTTTCTTGTGAACCGAGCTTTCGACAATTTATAAAATTTTTTTTCTTGTGATCCGAGCTTTCGACAATTTTTAAAATTTTTTTTTCTTGTGATCCGAGCTTTCGACAATTTTTAAAAATTTTTTTCTTGTGATCCGAGCTTTCGACAATTTATAAGAATTTTTTTTCTTGTGATCCGAGCTTTCGACAATTTTTAACAATTTTTTTTCTTGTGATCCGACCTTTCGACAATTTTTAAAAAAATTTTTTCTTGTGATCCGAGCTTTCGACAATTTTTAAATTTTTTTTTTGTGATCCGAGCTTTCGACAATTTTTAAAAAATTTTTTTCTTGTGATCCGAGCTTTCGACAATTTATAAAAAATTATTTTCTTGTGATCCGAGGTTTCGACAATTTTTGAAAAATTTTTTTTTTGTGATCCGAGCTTTCGACAATTTTTAAAAAATGTTTTTCTTGTGACCCGAGCTTTCGACAATTTTTAAAAAATTTTTTTCTTGTGATCCGAGCTTCCGACAATTTTTAAAAAAATTTTTTCTTGTGATCCGATCTTTCGACAACTTTTAAAAAAATTTTTTCTTGTGATCCGAGCTTTCGACAATTTTTAAAAATTTTTTTTCTTGTGATCCGAGCTTTCGACAATTTTTAAAAAAAAATTTTTCTTGTGATCCGAGCTTTCGACAATATTTAAAAATCTTTTTTCTTGTGATCCGAGCTTTCGACAATTTTTAAATTTTTTTTTCTTGTGATCCGTGCATTCGACAACTTTTAAAAAAATTTTTTCTTGTGATCCGAGCTTTCGACAATTTTTAAAAAATTTTTTTCTTGTGATCCGAGCTTTCGACAATTTTTAAAATTTTTTTTTCTTGTGATCCGAGCTTTCGACAATTTTTAAAAAAATTTTTTCTTGTGATCCGAGCGTTTGACAATTTATAAAAAATTATTTTCTTGTGATCCGAGCTTTCGACAATTTTTGAAAAATTTTTTTCTTGTGATCCGAGCTTTCGACAATTTTTAAAAAAATTTTTTCTTGTGTTCCGAGCTTTCGACAATTTTTAAAAAATTTTTTTCTTGTGATCCGAGCTTTCGACAATTTTTAAAAAAATTTTTCTTGTGATCCGAGCTTTCGACAATTTATAAAAATTTTTTTTCTTGTGATCTGAGCTTTCGACAATTTTTAAAAAATTTTTTTCTTGTGACCCGAGCTTTCGACAATTTTTAAAAAATTTTTTTCTTGTGATCCGAGCTTTCGACAATTTTTAAAAATTTTTTTTCTTGTGATACGAGGTTTCGACAATTTTTAAAATTTTTTTTTCTTGTGATACGAGCTTTCGACAATTTTTAAAAATTTTTTTCTTGTTATCCGAGCTTCCGACAATTTTTAAATTTTTTTTCTTGTGATCCGAGCTTTCGACAATTTATAAAATTTTTTTTTCTTGTGATCCGAGCTTTCGACAATTTTTAAAAAATTTTTTTCTTGTGATCCGAGTTTTCGACAATTTTTAAAAATTTTTTTTCTTGTGATCCGAGCTTTCGACAATTTTTAAAAAAATTTTTTCTTGTGATCCGAGCTTTCGACAATTTTTAAAAAATTTTTTTCTTGTGATCCGAGCTTTCGACAATTTTTAAAAAAAATTTTTCTTGTGATCCGAGCTTTCGACAATTTTTAAACAATTTTTTTTTGTGATCCGAGCTTTCGACAATTTTTAAAAATTTTTTTCTTGTGATCCGAGCTTCCGACAATTTTTAAATTTTTTTTCTTGTGATCCGAGCTTTCGACAATTTATAAAAATTTTTTTTCTTGTGATCCGAGCTTTCGACAATTTTTAAAAAATTTTTTTCTTGTGATCCGAGTTTTCGACAATTTTTAAAAATTTTTTTTCTTGTGATCCGAGCTTTCGACAATTTTTAAAAAAATTTTTTCTAGTGATCCGAGCTTTCGACAATTTTTAAAAAATTTTTTTCTTGTGATCCGAGCTTTCGACAATTTTTAAAAAAAATTTTTCTTGTGATCCGAGCTTTCGACAATTTTTAAAATTTCTTTTTCTTGTGATCCGAGCTTTCGATAATTTTTAAAAATTTCTTTTCTTGTGATCCGAGCTTTCGACAAATTTTAAAAATTTTTTTTCTTGTGATCCGAGATTTCGACAATTTTTTAAAAATTTTTTTCTTGTGATCAGAGCTTCCGACAATTTTTAAATTTTTTTTTGTGATCCGAGCTTTCGACAATTTTTAAAATTTTTTTTTCTTATGATCCGAGCATTCGACAATTTTTAAAAATTTTTTTTCTTGTGATCCGAGCTTTCGACAATTTTTAAAAAAATTTTTTCTTGTGATCCGAGGTTTCGACAATTTTTAAAAATTTCTTTTCTTGTGATCCGAGCTTTCGACAATTTTTAAAAAATTTTTTCTTGTGATCCGAGCTTTCGACAATTTTTAAAAATTTTTTTTCTTGTGATCCGAGCTTTCGACAATTTTTAAAATTTTTTTTTCGTGTGATCCGAGCTTTCGACAATTTTTAAAAATTTTTTTTCTTGTGATCCGAGTTTTCGACAATTTTTAAAATTTTTTTTTCTTGTGATCCGAGCTTTCGACAATTTTTAAAAAAATTTTTTCTTGTGATCCGAGCTTTCGACAATTTTTAAAAAGTTTTTTTCTTGTGATACGAGGTTTCGACAATTTTTAAATTTTTTTTTCTTGTGATCCGAGCTTTCGCCAATTTTTGAAAATTTTTTTCTTGTGATCCGAGCTTTCGACAATTTTTAAAATTTTTTTTTCTTGTGATCCGAGCTTTCGACAATTTATAAAATTTTTTTTTCTTGTGATCCGAGCTTTCGACAATTTTTAAAAAAATTTTTTCTTGTGATCCGAGTTTTCGACAATTTTTAAAAATTTTTTTTCTTGTGATCCGAGCTTTCGACAATTTTTAAAAAAATTTTTTCTTGTGATCCGAGCTTTCGACAATTTTTAAAAAAATTTTTTCTTGTGATCCGAGCTTTCGACAATTTTTAAAAAAAATTTTTCTTGTGATCCGAGCTTTCGACAATTTTTAAAATTTCTTTTTCTTGTGATCCGAGCTTTCGACAATTTTTAAAAAAATTTTTTCTTGTGATCCGAGCTTTCGACAATTTTTAAAAAATTTTTTTCTTGTGATCCGAGCTTTCGACAATTTTTAAAAAATTTTTTTCTTGTGATCCGAGCTTTCGACAATTTTTAAAATTTTTTTTTCTTGTGATACGAGGTTTCGACAATTTTTAAAATTTTTTTTCTTGTGATACGAGCTTTCGACAATTTTTAAAAATTTTTTTCTTGTGATCCGAGCTTCCGACAATTTTTAAATTTTTTTTCTTGTGATCCGAGCTTTCGACAATTTATAAAATTTTTTTTTCTTGTGATCCGAGCTTTCGACAATTTTTAAAAATCTTTTTTCTTGTGATCCGAGGTTTCGACAATTTTTAAAAAATTTTTTTCTTGTGATCCGAGCTTTCGACAATTTTTAAAAATTTTTTTCTTGTGATCCGAGCTTTCGACAATTTCAAAAAAATTTTTTTCTTGTGATCCGAGCTTTCGACAATTTTTAAAATTTTTTTTTCTTGTGATCCGAGCTTTCGACAATTTTTAAAAAATTTTTTTCTTGTGATCCGAGCTTTCGACAATTTTTAAAATTTTTTTTCTTCTGATCCGAGGTTTCGACAACTTTTAAAGCAATTTTTTCTTGTGATCCGAGCTTTCGACAATTTTTAAAAATTTTTTTTCTTGTGATCCGAGCTTTCGACAATTTTTAAAATTTTTTTTTTTGTGATCCGAGCTTTCGACAATTTTTAACATTTTTTTTTCTTGTGATCCGAGCTTTCGACAATTTTTAAAATTTTTTTTCTTGTGATCCGAGCTTTCGACAATTTTTAGCAATTTTTTTCTTGTGATCCGAGCTTTCGACAATTTTTATAAATTTTTTATCTTGTGATCCGAGCTTTTGACAATTTTTAAAAAAAATTTTTCTTGTGATCCGAGCTTTCGACAATTTTTAAAAATTTTTTTTCTTGTGATCCGAGCTTTCGACAATTTTTAAAAAATTTTTTTCTTGTGATCCGACCTTTCGACAATTTTTAAAATTTTTTTTCTTGTGATCCGAGCTATCGACAATTTTTAAAATTTTTTTTTCTTGTGATCCGAGCTTTCGACAATTTTTAACAATTTTTTTTCATGTGATCCGAGCTTTCGACAATTTTTAACAATTTTTTTCTTGTGATCCGAGCTTTTGACAATTTATAAAAAATTTTTTTCTTGTGATCCGAGCTTTCGACAATTTTTAAAAAATTTTTTTCTTGTGATCCGAGCTTTCGACAATTTTTAAAATTTTTTTTTCTTGTGATCCGAGCTATCGACAATTTTTAACAATTTTTTTTCTTGTGATCCGACCTTTCGACAATTTTTAAAAAATTTTTTTCTTGTGATCCGAGCTTTCGACAATTTTTAAAAAAATTTTTTCTTGTGATCCGATCTTTCGACAACTTTTAAAAAAAATTTTTCTTGTGATCCGAGTTTTCGACAATTTTTAAAAATTTTTTTTCTTGTGATCCGAGATTTCGACAATTTTTAAAAAAATTTTTTCTTGTGATCCGAGCTATCGACCATTTTTAACAATTTTTTTTCTTGTGATCCGAGCTTTCGACAATTTTTAAAAATTTTTTTTCTTGTGATCCGAGCTTTCGACAATTTTTGAAATTTTTTTTTCTTGTGATCCGAGCTATCGACAATTTTAAACAATTTTTTTCTTGTGATCCGACCTTTCGACAATTTTTAAAAAATTTTTTCCTTGTGATCCGAGCTTTCGACAATTTTTAAAAAAATTTTTTCTTGTGATCCGAGCTTTCGACAATTTTTAAAATTTTTTTTTCTTGTGTTCCGATCTTTCGACAATTTTTAAAATTTTTTTTCTTGTGATCCGAGCTTTCGACAATTTTTAACAATTTTTTTTCATGTGATCCGAGCTTTCGACAATTTTTAACAATTTTTTTCTTGTGATCCGAGCTTTCCACAATTTTTAACAATTTTTTTTCATGTGATCCGAGCTTTCGACAATTTTTAACAATTTTTTTCTTGTGATCCGAGCTTTCGACAATTTTTAAAAATTTTTTTCTTGTGTTCCGAGCTTTCGACAATTTATAAGAATTTTTTTTCTTGTGATCCGAGCTTTCGACAATTTTTAACAATTTTTTTTCTTGTGATCCGACCTTTCGACAATTTTTAAAAAAATTTTTTCTTGTGATCCGAGCTTTCGACAATTTTAAAAAAAATTTTTTTTTGTGATCCGAGCTTTCGACAATTTTTAAAAAATTTTTTTCTTGTGATCCGAGCTTTCGACAATTTATAAAAAATTATTTTCTTGTGATCCGAGGTTTCGACAATTTTTGAAAATTTTTTTTCTTGTGATCCGAGCTTTCGACAATTTTTAAAAAATGTTTTTCTTCGACCCGAGCTTTCGACAATTTTTAAAAAATTTTTTTCTTGTGATCCGAGCTTCCGAAAATTATTAAAAAAATTTTTTCTTGTGATCCGATCTTTCGACAACTTTTAAAAAAATTTTTTCTTGTGATCCGAGCTTTCGACAATTTTAAAAATTTTTTTTTCTTGTGTTCTGAGCTTTCGACAATTTTTAAAAATTTTTTTCTTGTGATCCGAGCTTTCGACAATTTTTAAAAAAAATTTTTCTTGTGATCCGATCTTTCGACAACTTTTGAAAAAATTATTTCTTGTGATCCGAGCTTTCGACAATTTTTAAAATTTTTTTCTTTGTGATCCGAGCTTTCGACAATTTTTAAAATTTTTTTTTCTTGTGATCCGAGTTTTCGACAATTTTTAAAAAATTTTTTTCCTGCGATCCGAGCTTTCGACAATTTTTAAAAAAAATTTTTCTTGTGATCCGAGCTTTCGACAATTTTTAAAAAAATTTTTTCTTGTGATCCGAGCTTTCGACAACTTTTAAAACAATTTTTTCTTGTGATCCGAGCTTTCGACAATTTTTAAAATTTTTTTTTCTTGTGATCCGAGCTTTCGACAATTTTTAAAAATTTTTTTTCTTGTGATCCGAGCTTTCGACAATATTTAACAATTCATTTTCTTGTGATCCGAGCTTTCGACAATTTTTAAAAAATTTTTTTCTTGTGATCCGAGCTTTCGACAATTTTTAAAAAAATTTTTTCTTGTGATCCGAGCTTTCGACAATTTTTAAAAAAATTTTCTCTTGTGATCCGAGCTTTCGACAATTTTTAAAAAAATTTTGTCTTGTGATCCGAGCTTTCGACAATTTTTAAAAAAATTTTTTCTTGTGATCCGAGCTTTCGACAATTTTTAAAAATTGTTTTCTTGTGATCCGAGCTTTCGACAATTTTTAAAAAATTTTTTTCTTGTGATCCGAGCTTTCGACAATTTTTAACAATTTTTTTTCTTGTGATCCGAGCTTTCGACAATATTTAAAAATTTTTTTTCTTGTGATCCGAGCTATCGACAATTTTTAACAATTTTTTTTCTTGTGATCCGAGCTTTCGACAATTTTTAAAAAAAATTTTTCTTGTGATCCGAGCTTTCGACAATTTTTAAAAATTTTTTTTCTTGTGATCCGAGCTATCGACAATTTTTAAAAAATGTTTTTCATGTGACCCGAGCTTTCGACAATTTTTAAAAAATTTTTTTCTTGTGATCCGAGCTTTCGACAATTTTTAAAAAAATTTTGTCTTGTGATCCGAGCTTTCGACAATTTTTAAAAATTTTTTTTCCTTTGATCCGAGCTTTCAACAATTTTTAAAAAATTTTTTCTTGTGATCCGAGCTTTCGACAATTTTTAAAATTTTTTTTTCTTGTGATCCGAGCTGTAGACAATTTTTAAAATTTTTTTTTCTTGTGATCCGAGCTAACGACAATTTTTAACAATTTTTTTTCTTGTGATCCGAGCTTTCGACAATTTTTAAAAAATTTTTTTCTTGTGATCCGAGCTTTCGAAAATTTTTAAAAATTTTTTTTTCTTGTGATCCGAGCTTTCGACAATTTTTAAAAAAATTTTTTCTTGTGAACCGAGCTTTCGACAATTTATAAAAAATTATTTTCTTGTGATCCGTGGTTTCGACAATTTTTGAAAAATTTTTTTCTTGTGATCCGAGCTTTCGACAATTTTTAAAAAATGTTTTTCTTGTGACCCGAGCTTTCGACAATTTTTAAAAAATTTTTTTCTTGTGATCCGAGCTTCCGACAATTTTTAAAAAAAAATTTTCTTGTGATCCGATCTTTCGACAACTTTTAAAAAAATTTTTTCTTGTGATCCGAGCTTTCGACAATTTTTAAAAATTTTTTTTCTTGTGATGCGAGCTTTCGACAATTTTTAAAAATTTTTTTTCTTGTGATCCGAGCTTTCGACAATTTTTTAAAAAAATTTTTCTTGTGATCCGAGCTTTCGACAATTTATAAAAAATTATTTTCTTGTGATCCGAGCTTTCGATAATTTTTGAAAATTTTTTTTCTTGTGATCCGAGCTTTCGACAATTTTTAAAAAAATTTTTTCTTGTGATCCGAGCTTTCGACAATTTTTAAAAATTTTTTTTCTCGTGATCCGAGCTTTCGACAATTTTTAAAAAATTTTTTTCTTGTGAACCGAGCTTTCGACAATTTATAAAATTTTTTTTCTTGTGATCCGAGCTTTCGACAATTTTTAAAATTTTTTTTTCTTGTGATCCGAGCTTTCGACAATTTTTAAAAATTTTTTTCTTGTGATCCGAGCTTTCGACAATTTATAAGAATTTTTTTTCTTGTGATCCGAGCTTTCGACAATTTTTAACAATTTTTTTTCTTGTGATCCGACCTTTCGACAATTTTTAAAAAAATTTTTTCTTGTGATCCGAGCTTTCGACAATTTTTAAATTTTTTTTTTGTGATCCGAGCTTTCGACAATTTTTAAAAAATTTTTTTCTTGTGATCCGAGCTTTCGACAATTTATAAAAAATTATTTTCTTGTGATCCGAGGTTTCGACAATTTTTGAAAATTTTTTTTTTTGTGATCCGAGCTTTCGACAATTTTTAAAAAATGTTTTTCTTGTGACCCGAGCTTTCGACAATTTTTAAAAAATTTTTTTCTTGTGATCCGAGCTTCCGACAATTTTTAAAAAAATTTTTTCTTGTGATCCGATCTTTCGACAACTTTTAAAAAAATTTTTTCTTGTGATCCGAGCTTTCGACAATTTTTAAAAATTTTTTTTCTTGTGATCCGAGCTTTCGACAATTTTTAAAAAAAAATTTTTCTTGTGATCCGAGCTTTCGACAATATTTAAAAATCTTTTTTCTTGTGATCCGAGCTTTCGACAATTTTTAAATTTTTTTTTCTTGTGATCCGTGCATTCGACAACTTTTAAAAAAATTTTTTCTTGTGATCCGAGCTTTCGACAATTTTTAAAAAATTTTTTTCTTGTGATCCGAGCTTTCGACAATTTTTAAAATTTTTTTTTCTTGTGATCCGAGCTTTCGACAATTTTTAAAAAAATTTTTTCTTGTGATCCGAGCGTTTGACAATTTATAAAAAATTATTTTCTTGTGATCCGAGCTTTCGACAATTTTTGAAAAATTTTTTTCTTGTGATCCGAGCTTTCGACAATTTTTAAAAAAATTTTTTCTTGTGTTCCGAGCTTTCGACAATTTTTAAAAAATTTTTTTCTTGTGATCCGAGCTTTCGACAATTTTTAAAAAAATTTTTCTTGTGATCCGAGCTTTCGACAATTTATAAAAATTTTTTTTCTTGTGATCTGAGCTTTCGACAATTTTTAAAAAATTTTTTTCTTGTGACCCGAGCTTTCGACAATTTTTAAAAAATTTTTTTCTTGTGATCCGAGCTTTCGACAATTTTTAAAAATTTTTTTTCTTGTGATACGAGGTTTCGACAATTTTTAAAATTTTTTTTTCTTGTGATACGAGCTTTCGACAATTTTTAAAAATTTTTTTCTTGTTATCCGAGCTTCCGACAATTTTTAAATTTTTTTTCTTGTGATCCGAGCTTTCGACAATTTATAAAATTTTTTTTTCTTGTGATCCGAGCTTTCGACAATTTTTAAAAAATTTTTTTCTTGTGATCCGAGTTTTCGACAATTTTTAAAAATTTTTTTTCTTGTGATCCGAGCTTTCGACAATTTTTAAAAAAATTTTTTCTTGTGATCCGAGCTTTCGACAATTTTTAAAAAATTTTTTTCTTGTGATCCGAGCTTTCGACAATTTTTAAAAAAAATTTTTCTTGTGATCCGAGCTTTCGACAATTTTTAAACAATTTTTTTTTGTGATCCGAGCTTTCGACAATTTTTAAAAATTTTTTTCTTGTGATCCGAGCTTCCGACAATTTTTAAATTTTTTTTCTTGTGATCCGAGCTTTCGACAATTTATAAAATTTTTTTTTCTTGTGATCCGAGCTTTCGACAATTTTTAAAAAATTTTTTTCTTGTGATCCGAGTTTTCGACAATTTTTAAAAATTTTTTTTCTTGTGATCCGAGCTTTCGACAATTTTTAAAAAAATTTTTTCTAGTGATCCGAGCTTTCGACAATTTTTAAAAAATTTTTTTCTTGTGATCCGAGCTTTCGACAATTTTTAAAAAAAATTTTTCTTGTGATCCGAGCTTTCGACAATTTTTAAAATTTCTTTTTCTTGTGATCCGAGCTTTCGATAATTTTTAAAAATTTCTTTTCTTGTGATCCGAGCTTTCGACAAATTTTAAAAATTTTTTTTCTTGTGATCCGAGATTTCGACAATTTTTTAAAAATTTTTTTCTTGTGATCAGAGCTTCCGACAATTTTTAAATTTTTTTTTGTGATCCGAGCTTTCGACAATTTTTAAAATTTTTTTTTCTTATGATCCGAGCATTCGACAATTTTTAAAAATTTTTTTTCTTGTGATCCGAGCTTTCGACAATTTTTAAAAAAATTTTTTCTTGTGATCCGAGGTTTCGACAATTTTTAAAAATTTCTTTTCTTGTGATCCGAGCTTTCGACAATTTTTAAAAAATTTTTTCTTGTGATCCGAGCTTTCGACAATTTTTAAAAATTTTTTTTCTTGTGATCCGAGCTTTCGACAATTTTTAAAATTTTTTTTTCGTGTGATCCGAGCTTTCGACAATTTTTAAAAATTTTTTTTCTTGTGATCCGAGTTTTCGACAATTTTTAAAATTTTTTTTTCTTGTGATCCGAGCTTTCGACAATTTTTAAAAAAATTTTTTCTTGTGATCCGAGCTTTCGACAATTTTTAAAAAGTTTTTTTCTTGTGATACGAGGTTTCGACAATTTTTAAATTTTTTTTTCTTGTGATCCGAGCTTTCGCCAATTTTTGAAAATTTTTTTCTTGTGATCCGAGCTTTCGACAATTTTTAAAATTTTTTTTTCTTGTGATCCGAGCTTTCGACAATTTATAAAATTTTTTTTTCTTGTGATCCGAGCTTTCGACAATTTTTAAAAAAATTTTTTCTTGTGATCCGAGTTTTCGACAATTTTTAAAAATTTTTTTTCTTGTGATCCGAGCTTTCGACAATTTTTAAAAAAATTTTTTCTTGTGATCCGAGCTTTCGACAATTTTTAAAAAAATTTTTTCTTGTGATCCGAGCTTTCGACAATTTTTAAAAAAAATTTTTCTTGTGATCCGAGCTTTCGACAATTTTTAAAATTTCTTTTTCTTGTGATCCGAGCTTTCGACAATTTTTAAAAAAATTTTTTCTTGTGATCCGAGCTTTCGACAATTTTTAAAAAATTTTTTTCTTGTGATCCGAGCTTTCGACAATTTTTAAAAAATTTTTTTCTTGTGATCCGAGCTTTCGACAATTTTTAAAATTTTTTTTTCTTGTGATACGAGGTTTCGACAATTTTTAAAATTTTTTTTCTTGTGATACGAGCTTTCGACAATTTTTAAAAATTTTTTTCTTGTGATCCGAGCTTCCGACAATTTTTAAATTTTTTTTCTTGTGATCCGAGCTTTCGACAATTTATAAAATTTTTTTTTCTTGTGATCCGAGCTTTCGACAATTTTTAAAAAATTTTTTTCTTGTGATCCGAGTTTTCGACAATTTTTAAAAATTTTTTTTCTTGTGATCCGAGCTTTCGACAATTTTTAAAAAATTTTTTTCTGGTGATCCGAGCTTTCGACAATTTTTAAAAAAAATTTTTCTTGTGATCCGAGCTATCGACAATGTTTAACATTTTTTTTTCTTGTGATCCGAGCTTTCGACAATTTTTAACAATTTTTTTCTTGTGATCCGAGCTTTCGACAATTTTTAAAAAAATTTTTTCTTGTGATCCGAGCTTTCGACAATTTTTAAAAAAAATTTTTCTTGTGATCCGAGCTTTCGACAATATTTAAAAATCTTTTTTCTTGCGATCCGAGCTTTCGACAATTTTTAAAATTTTTTTTTCCTGTGATCCGAGCTTTCGACAACTATTAAAAATTTTTTTTTTTGTGATCCGAGCTTTCGACAATTTTTAAAATTTTTTTTTCTTGTGGTCCGAGCTTTCGACAATTTTTAAAAAATTATTTTTTTGTGATCCGAGCTTTCGACAATTTTTAAAATTTTTTTTTTTGTGATCCGAGCTATCGACAATTTTTAACAATTTTTTTTCTTGTGATCCGAGCTTTCGACAATTCTTAAAAAAATTTTTTCTTGTGATCCGAGCTTTCGACAATTTTTAAAAAATTTTTATCTTGTGACCCGAGCTTTCGACAATTTTTAAAAATTTTTTTTCTTGTGATCCGAGCTTCCGACAATTTTTAAAAAAATTTTTTCTTGTGATCCGATCTTTCGACAACATTTAAAAAAATTTTTTCTTGTGATCCGAGCTTTCGACAATTTTTAAAAATTTTTTTTCTGGTGATCCGAGCTTTCGACAATTTTTAAAAAATTTTTTTCTTGTGATCCGTGCTATCGACAATTTGTAACAATTTTTTTTCTTGTGATCCGAGCTTTCGCCAATTTTTAAAATTTTTTTTCTTGTGATCCGAGCTTTCGACAATTTTTAAAATATTTTTTTCTTGTGATCCGAGATTTCGACAATTTTTAAAAAATTTTTTTCTTGTGATCCGAGCTTTCGACAATTTTTAAAAATTTTTTTTCTTGTGATCCGAGCTGTCGACAATTTTTAAAATTTTTTTTCTTGTGATCCGACCTTTCGACAATTTTTAAAATAATTTTTTCTTGTGATCCGAGCTTTCGACAATTTTTAAAATTTTTTTTCCTGTGATCCGACATTTCGACAATTTTTAAAAAAATTTTTTTTTTGATCCGAGGTTTCGACAATTTTTAAAAAATTTTTTTCTTGTGATCCGAGCTGTCGACAATTTTTAACAATTTTTTTTCTTGTGATCCGAGATTTCGACAATTTTTAAAAATTTTTTTTCTTGTGATCCGAGCTATCGACAATTTTTAACAATTTTTTTTCTTGTGATCCGACCTTTCGACAATTTTTAAAAAAATTTTTTCTTGTGATCCGAGCTTTCGACAATTTTTAGAAATTTTTTTTCTTGTGATCCGAGCTTTCGACAATTTTTAAAAAAAATTTTTCTTGTGATCCGAGCTTTCGACAATTTATAAAAAAAATTTTTCTTGTGATCCGAGCTTTCGACCATTTTTGAAAAATTTTTTTCTTGTGATCCGAGCTTTCGACAATTTTTAAAAAATTTTTTTCTTGTGACCCGAGCTTTCGAGAATTTTTAAAATTTTTTTTTCTTGTGATCCGAGCTTCCGACAATTTTTAAAAAATTTTTTTCTTGTGATCCGATCTTTCGACAACTTTTAAAAAAATTTTTCCTTGTGATCCGAGCTTTCGACAATTTTTAAAAATTTTTTTTCTGGTAATCCGAGCTTTCGACAATATTTAAAAAAAATTTTTCTTGTGATCCGAGCTATCGACAATTTTTAACAATTTTTTTTCTTGTGATCCGAGCTTTCGACAATTTTTAAAAATTTATTTTCTTGTTATCCGAGCTTTCGACAATTTTTAAAATTTTTTTTTCTTGTGATCCGAGCTTTCGACAATTTTTAAAATATTTTTTTCTAGTGATCCGAGCTTTCGACAATTTTTAACATTTTTTTTTCTTGTGATCCGAGCTTTCGACAACTGTTAAAAAATTTTTTTCTTGTGATCCGAGCTGTCGACAATTTTAAAAATTTTTTTTCTTGTGATCCGAGCTTTCGACAATTTATAAAAAATTTTTTTCTTGTGATCCGAGCTTTCGACCATTTTTGAAAAATTTTTTTCTTGTGATCCGAGCTTTCGACAATTTTTAAAAAATTTTTTTCTTGTGACCCGAGCTTTCGAGAATTTTTAAAATTTTTTTTTCTTGTGATCCGAACTTCCGACAATTTTTAAAAAATTTTTTTCTTGTGATCCGATCTTTCGACAACTTTTAAAAAATTTTTTCTTGTGATCCGAGCTTTCGACAATTTTTAAAAATCTTTTTTCTTGTGATCCGAGGTTTCGACAATTTTTAAAAAATTTTTTTCTTGTGATCCGAGCTTTCGACAATTTTTAAAAATTTTTTTCTTGTGATCCGAGCTTTCGACAATTTCAAAAAAATTTTTTTCTTGTGATCCGAGCTTTCGACAATTTTTAAAATTTTTTTTTCTTGTGATCCGAGCTTTCGACAATTTTTAAAAAATTTTTTTCTTGTGATCCGAGCTTTCGACAATTTTTAAAATTTTTTTTCTTCTGATCCGAGGTTTCGACAACTTTTAAAGCAATTTTTTCTTGTGATCCGAGCTTTCGACAATTTTTAAAAATTTTTTTTCTTGTGATCCGAGCTTTCGACAATTTTTAAAATTTTTTTTTTTGTGATCCGAGCTTTCGACAATTTTTAACATTTTTTTTTCTTGTGATCCGAGCTTTCGACAATTTTTAAAATTTTTTTTCTTGTGATCCGAGCTTTCGACAATTTTTAGCAATTTTTTTCTTGTGATCCGAGCTTTCGACAATTTTTATAAATTTTTTATCTTGTGATCCGAGCTTTTGACAATTTTTAAAAAAAATTTTTCTTGTGATCCGAGCTTTCGACAATTTTTAAAAATTTTTTTTCTTGTGATCCGAGCTTTCGACAATTTTTAAAAAATTTTTTTCTTGTGATCCGACCTTTCGACAATTTTTAAAATTTTTTTTCTTGTGATCCGAGCTATCGACAATTTTTAAAATTTTTTTTTCTTGTGATCCGAGCTTTCGACAATTTTTAACAATTTTTTTTCATGTGATCCGAGCTTTCGACAATTTTTAACAATTTTTTTCTTGTGATCCGAGCTTTTGACAATTTATAAAAAATTTTTTTCTTGTGATCCGAGCTTTCGACAATTTTTAAAAAATTTTTTTCTTGTGATCCGAGCTTTCGACAATTTTTAAAATTTTTTTTTCTTGTGATCCGAGCTATCGACAATTTTTAACAATTTTTTTTCTTGTGATCCGACCTTTCGACAATTTTTAAAAAATTTTTTTCTTGTGATCCGAGCTTTCGACAATTTTTAAAAAAATTTTTTCTTGTGATCCGATCTTTCGACAACTTTTAAAAAAAATTTTTCTTGTGATCCGAGTTTTCGACAATTTTTAAAAATTTTTTTTCTTGTGATCCGAGATTTCGACAATTTTTAAAAAAATTTTTTCTTGTGATCCGAGCTATCGACCATTTTTAACAATTTTTTTTCTTGTGATCCGAGCTATCGACAATTTTAAACAATTTTTTTCTTGTGATCCGACCTTTCGACAATTTTTAAAAAATTTTTTCCTTGTGATCCGAGCTTTCGACAATTTTTAAAAAAATTTTTTCTTGTGATCCGAGCTTTCGACAATTTTTAAAATTTTTTTTTCTTGTGTTCCGAGCTTTCGACAATTTTTAAAATTTTTTTTCTTGTGATCCGAGCTTTCGACAATTTTTAACAATTTTTTTTCATGTGATCCGAGCTTTCGACAATTTTTAACAATTTTTTTCTTGTGATCCGAGCTTTCCACAATTTTTAACAATTTTTTTTCATGTGATCCGAGCTTTCGACAATTTTTAACAATTTTTTTCTTGTGATCCGAGCTTTCGACAATTTTTAAAAATTTTTTTCTTGTGTTCCGAGCTTTCGACAATTTATAAGAATTTTTTTTCTTGTGATCCGAGCTTTCGACAATTTTTAACAATTTTTTTTCTTGTGATCCGACCTTTCGACAATTTTTAAAAAAATTTTTTCTTGTGATCCGAGCTTTCGACAATTTTAAAAAAAATTTTTTTTTGTGATCCGAGCTTTCGACAATTTTTAAAAAATTTTTTTCTTGTGATCCGAGCTTTCGACAATTTATAAAAAATTATTTTCTTGTGATCCGAGGTTTCGACAATTTTTGAAAATTTTTTTTCTTGTGATCCGAGCTTTCGACAATTTTTAAAAAATGTTTTTCTTCGACCCGAGCTTTCGACAATTTTTAAAAAATTTTTTTCTTGTGATCCGAGCTTCCGAAAATTATTAAAAAAATTTTTTCTTGTGATCCGATCTTTCGACAACTTTTAAAAAAATTTTTTCTTGTGATCCGAGCTTTCGACAATTTTAAAAATTTTTTTTTCTTGTGTTCTGAGCTTTCGACAATTTTTAAAAATTTTTTTCTTGTGATCCGAGCTTTCGACAATTTTTAAAAAAAAATTTTCTTGTGATCCGATCTTTCGACAACTTTTGAAAAAATTATTTCTTGTGATCCGAGCTTTCGACAATTTTTAAAATTTTTTTCTTTGTGATCCGAGCTTTCGACAATTTTTAAAATTTTTTTTTCTTGTGATCCGAGTTTTCGACAATTTTTAAAAAATTTTTTTCCTGCGATCCGAGCTTTCGACAATTTTTAAAAAAAATTTTTCTTGTGATCCGAGCTTTCGACAATTTTTAAAAAAATTTTTTCTTGTGATCCGAGCTTTCGACAACTTTTAAAACAATTTTTTCTTGTGATCCGAGCTTTCGACAATTTTTAAAATTTTTTTTTCTTGTGATCCGAGCTTTCGACAATTTTTAAAAATTTTTTTTCTTGTGATCCGAGCTTTCGACAATATTTAACAATTCATTTTCTTGTGATCCGAGCTTTCGACAATTTTTAAAAAATTTTTTTCTTGTGATCCGAGCTTTCGACAATTTTTAAAAAAAATTTTTTCTTGTGATCCGAGCTTTCGACAATTTTTAAAAAAATTTTCTCTTGTGATCCGAGCTTTCGACAATTTTTAAAAAAATTTTGTCTTGTGATCCGAGCTTTCGACAATTTTTAAAAAAATTTTTTCTTGTGATCCGAGCTTTCGACAATTTTTAAAAATTGTTTTCTTGTGATCCGAGCTTTCGACAATTTTTAAAAAATTTTTTTCTTGTGATCCGAGCTTTCGACAATTTTTAACAATTTTTTTTCTTGTGATCCGAGCTTTCGACAATATTTAAAAATTTTTTTTCTTGTGATCCGAGCTATCGACAATTTTTAACAATTTTTTTTCTTGTGATCCGAGCTTTCGACAATTTTTAAAAAAAATTTTTCTTGTGATCCGAGCTTTCGACAATTTTTAAAAATTTTTTTTCTTGTGATCCGAGCTATCGACAATTTTTAAAAAATGTTTTTCATGTGACCCGAGCTTTCGACAATTTTTAAAAAATTTTTTTCTTGTGATCCGAGCTTTCGACAATTTTTAAAAAAATTTTGTCTTGTGATCCGAGCTTTCGACAATTTTTAAAAATTTTTTTTCCTTTGATCCGAGCTTTCAACAATTTTTAAAAAATTTTTTCTTGTGATCCGAGCTTTCGACAATTTTTAAAATTTTTTTTTCTTGTGATCCGAGCTGTAGACAATTTTTAAAATTTTTTTTTCTTGTGATCCGAGCTAACGACAATTTTTAACAATTTTTTTTCTTGTGATCCGAGTTTTCGACAATTTTTAAAAAATTTTTTTCTTGTGATCCGAGCTTTCGAAAATTTTTAAAAATTTTTTTTTCTTGTGATCCGAGCTTTCGACAATTTTTAAAAAAATTTTTTCTTGTGAACCGAGCTTTCGACAATTTATAAAAAATTATTTTCTTGTGATCCGTGGTTTCGACAATTTTTGAAAAATTTTTTTCTTGTGATCCGAGCTTTCGACAATTTTTAAAAAATGTTTTTCTTGTGACCCGAGCTTTCGACAATTTTTAAAAAATTTTTTTCTTGTGATCCGAGCTTCCGACAATTTTTAAAAAAAAATTTTCTTGTGATCCGATCTTTCGACAACTTTTAAAAAAATTTTTTCTTGTGATCCGAGCTTTCGACAATTTTTAAAAATTTTTTTTCTTGTGATGCGAGCTTTCGACAATTTTTAAAAATTTTTTTTCTTGTGATCCGAGCTTTCGACAATTTTTTAAAAAAATTTTTCTTGTGATCCGAGCTTTCGACAATTTATAAAAAATTATTTTCTTGTGATCCGAGCTTTCGATAATTTTTGAAAATTTTTTTTCTTGTGATCCGAGCTTTCGACAATTTTTAAAAAAATTTTTTCTTGTGATCCGAGCTTTCGACAATTTTTAAAAATTTTTTTTCTCGTGATCCGAGCTTTCGACAATTTTTAAAAAATTTTTTTCTTGTGAACCGAGCTTTCGACAATTTATAAAATTTTTTTTCTTGTGATCCGAGCTTTCGACAATTTTTAAAATTTTTTTTTCTTGTGATCCGAGCTTTCGACAATTTTTAAAAATTTTTTTCTTGTGATCCGAGCTTTCGACAATTTATAAGAATTTTTTTTCTTGTGATCCGAGCTTTCGACAATTTTTAACAATTTTTTTTCTTGTGATCCGACCTTTCGACAATTTTTAAAAAAATTTTTTCTTGTGATCCGAGCTTTCGACAATTTTTAAATTTTTTTTTTGTGATCCGAGCTTTCGACAATTTTTAAAAAATTTTTTTCTTGTGATCCGAGCTTTCGACAATTTATAAAAAATTATTTTCTTGTGATCCGAGGTTTCGACAATTTTTGAAAATTTTTTTTTTTGTGATCCGAGCTTTCGACAATTTTTAAAAAATGTTTTTCTTGTGACCCGAGCTTTCGACAATTTTTAAAAAATTTTTTTCTTGTGATCCGAGCTTCCGACAATTTTTAAAAAAATTTTTTCTTGTGATCCGATCTTTCGACAACTTTTAAAAAAATTTTTTCTTGTGATCCGAGCTTTCGACAATTTTTAAAAATTTTTTTTCTTGTGATCCGAGCTTTCGACAATTTTTAAAAAAAAATTTTTCTTGTGATCCGAGCTTTCGACAATATTTAAAAATCTTTTTTCTTGTGATCCGAGCTTTCGACAATTTTTAAATTTTTTTTTCTTGTGATCCGTGCATTCGACAACTTTTAAAAAAATTTTTTCTTGTGATCCGAGCTTTCGACAATTTTTAAAAAATTTTTTTCTTGTGATCCGAGCTTTCGACAATTTTTAAAATTTTTTTTTCTTGTGATCCGAGCTTTCGACAATTTTTAAAAATTTTTTTTCTTGTGATCCGAGCTTTCGACAATTTTTAAAAAATTTTTTTCTTGTGATCCGAGATTTCGACAATTTTTAAAAAATTTTTTTCTTGCGATCCGAGCTTTCGAAAATTTTTAAAAAAATTTTTTCTTGTGATCCGAGCTTTCGACAATTTTTAAAAATTTTTTTTCTTGTGATCCGAGCTTTCGACAATTTTTAAAAAAATTTTTTCTTGTGATCCGAGCGTTCGACAATATTTAAAAAATTATTTTCTTGTGATCCGAGCTTTCGACAATTATTAAAAATTTTTTTTCTTGTGATCCGAGCTTTCGACAATTTTTAAAAAATTTTTTTCTTGTGATCCGAGCTTTCGACAATTTTTAAAAAATTTTTTTCTTGTGATCCGAGCTTTCGACAATTTTTAAAAAAATTTTGTCTTGTGATCCGAGCTTTCGACAATTTTTAAAAATTTTTTTTCTTGTGATCCGAGCTTTCGACAATTTTTAAAACATTTTTTCTTGTGATCCGAGCTTTCGACAATATTTAAAAAAATTTTTCTTGGGATCCGAGCATTCGACAATTTTTAAAAAATTTTTTTCTTGAGATCCGAGCTTTCGACAATTTTTAAAAAAATTTTTTCTTGTGATCCCAGCTTTCGACAATTTTTAAAAAAATTTTTTCTTGTGATCCGAGCTTTCGACAATTTTTAAAAAATTTTTTTCTTGTGATCCGAGCTTTCGACAATTTTTAAAAAATTTTTTTCTTGTGATCCGAGCTTTCGACAATTTTTAAAAATTTTTTTTCTTGTGATCCGAACTTTCGACTATATTTAAAAAAATTTTTTCTTTTGATCCGAGCTTTCGACAATTTTTAAAAATTTTTTTTCTGGTGATAAGAGCTTTCGACAATTTTTAAAATTTTTTTTCTTGTGATCCGAGCTTTCGACAATTTTTAACAATTTTTTTTCTTGTGATCCGAGCTTTCGACAATATTTAAAATTTTTTTTTCTTGTGATCCGAGCTATCGATAATTTTTAACAATTTTTTTTCTTGTGATCCGAGCTTTCGACAATTTTTAAAAAAAATTTTTCTTGTGATCCGAGCTTTCGACAATTTAAAAAAAAATTTTTCTTGTGATCCGAGGTTTCGACAATTTTTAAAAAATTTTTTTCTTGTGATCCGAACTTTCGACAATTTTAAAAAAAATTTTTTCTTGTGATCCGAGCTTTCGATAATTTCTAAAAAATTTTGTAGTTTGGACGATGGAGCGGATGAACTCTGACTACTCGCGGTACTTTGAAAATTTTGGGAGCGATTGTGGTTATTCACGATTATCTCGAATACCAGCGCGAGGGCCGGGGTCGAAACCTTAACATGAATTGATCGCAATGTCGCGACACGCAAGGATCAGCGGTCGTTGTTGAAGATCGGACGACTTTTTGTTCGGACGATGGTGCGGAAGGACTCTGAAAACTCGCGGTACTTTGAAAATTTTGGGAGCGATTGGGGTCATTCGCGATTACCTCGAAAACCAGCGCGACGACCGGGGTCGAAACCTTAATATGAATTGATCGCAATGTCGCGACTTGCAAGGATCAGCTGTCGTTGTTGAAGATCGGACGACTTTGTGTTCGGACGATGGAGTTGATGGACTCTGACAACTCGCGGTACTTTGAAAATTTTGGGAGTGATTGGGGTTATTTCCGATTATCTCGAAAACCAGCGCGACGACCGGGGTCGAAACCTTAATATGAATTGATCGCAATGTCGCGACTCGCAAGGGTCAGTGGCCGTTTTCGACAATCGGACGACTTTGTGTTCGGACGATGGAGCGGATGGACTCTGACAACTTGCGGTACTTTGAAAATTTTGGGAGTGTTTGGGGTTATTCGCGATTATATCGAAAACCAGTGCGAGTGCCGGGGACGAAACCTTAATATGAATTGATCGCAATGTCGCGACACGCAAGGATCAGCGGTCGTTGTCGATGATCGGACGACTTTGTGTTCGGAAGATTGTGTGGAAGCACTCTGAAAACTCGCGGTACTTTGAAAATTTTGGGAGCGATTGGGGTTATTCGCGATTATCTCGAAAACCAGCTCGAGGCCCGGGGTCGAAACCTTAATATGAATTGATCGCAATGTCGCGACTCGCAAGGATCAGTGGTCTTTTTCGACGATCGGACGAGTTTGTGTTCGGACGATGGAGCGGATGGACTCTGACAACTCGCGGTACTTTGAAAATTTTGGGAGCGATTGGGATTATTCGCGATTATCTAGAAAGCGAGCGCGAGGACCGTGGTCGAAACCTTAATATTAATTGATCGCAATGTCGCGACACGCAAGGATCAGCTGTCGTTGTTGAAGATCGGACGACTTTGTGTTCGAACGATGGTGCGGAAAGACTCTGACAACTCGCGGTACTTTAGAAAA